>CABEEJ010004915.1:0-57007 GCA_901482245.1 Timema douglasi
CTCTGGGAACTTGGAACTCCTTAGACGCCTTGAGGTACCCCATCTTCTTCTCCCGAACAGCTTCTATAGCCAAAGTCATCTGGTTCAGACACCAAAGTTTTCGCTTCTTTCCCTCATCTTCCTTCTTCTTAGGCATATCTGAAAAAAAAATCAGACGATTTAAAACCCTTATATTTAACAAAAGGGAGGGGTAAACTTAAAACAAACAAAACATAAAAGAGAACTAATGGCTTGCAGGTTTAGTCTGTAGGCAACTGTTTAAATGGCATTAAAATAATTTTATATTTACACCTCAGTGGGTTTACAATTAATTCATAACAGACTAAACTTTGTTTTTTTAATTTAGTCTGACGTTAATTTTGATTTTTTTTTCATAAATCTTGTTTTGAATATAAAGTTACAAAATTAAAAGATAATATACTATTTTAACTTTTTTTTCAATATTGTTTATGTCGGGTGATATGGAATACCCAGTATTCCATAATACCCGACACGCCATCTTGGACAGATAGCCTAAAGACTGATGAACAAATACTGTCACTGAAAAACCAATTTCATAACAATAAACTACAACTCTTTAGGTGTACATTATGCTTAGTCTTAAAGCTTAAGTCACATTGTAGTAGTTAGTACAAATATTTGAAGGCTTACCTGCAAAAATTCTTGTGAAGCACAAAACAAAACTCGTTCTGTAGCGAGAAGTTAAACAGCAACAGGAGGTCAACTCTCACAGTAGAGCATCATGGGAGTCTTTTGAAGTAGTGCATGATATTTCCGAGAGGTAGCAGCACTAAACAGAACTAAAATCTAAGTATTCCGTATTTCCCGACTATTCCATAATACCCTAGTCTCGTCTAGATTAGTCAAACAGTCTATATCTTAAATAATTGACATTTAAAAAAATCTTAAGGCCTTAATTACTTGCCATACAATCTAAGTCTACATTAGTTTTTATTAAATACAATTTTAAAAATTGAAAAGTTTAAAAAGTTATTTTGAAAAGTGTTTGTTTAGATCTCTTTGCAAAAGTCACACACATAATGGTCATTCTCGCATCCCGCACTCACTATGTGACCACATTTCTCACTGTTGACATTTTACCCAAAGTTCTCCACTTGAGTCATTTGAAAATGCATTTTCTCAAAATATGCAAACCGCATCCTCTTCGGCAGGAGGCAGTTCCCCCACTGGAAGTTCCAGTTCAGATTCACCTGATGTGACTTCTGCATCTATTGATTCATCAGTCTCTTCAAGCTTTAGTCTTCTGTTAAATTTCTTTGTTTTGTTTTTTGTGTTTGATTTACGTCTTGGATTCTTAGCGATTTTGACTTTTGGTTTGTAGAAAGACTCTTCTAACAAGGATTTATATGGCGAAGCAATCAAACTGGTTTGGCACTGTAGACAAGCTTTTCCAAAAAGTTCTGCAATGTCATATGAACCTAGTGGGCGATCGTTATGGCGCAACCATTGGTGAGCGTACTCACTATAATAGGTCTTCAGAGCCCCCTTGAATGTCTTATCCAATGGCTGCAGCTTGTTAGATGTGTGTGGAGGTATGCTTACGATAGTGACATGAATTTTACGAGCATGGTCAATAATCTCAATGTTCCTGGTACGGGTATTGTGTCCATCCAATAAGAGCAAAACAGGATACGCTTTGGTAGGGTTAGTCTTATGAAGAAAATACTGAAACCATTCAGTGAACAAGTTCATCTGAATCCATCCGGATGGATGGCATCTACCGATAGAACCCGGTGGAGCTACTTTCATCAAAATATCAGTCGTGTTATTGTGGAAAAAATCATCATGGGAGGAAAGAATGTCTCCCCTGCACTCATACAACATATGACTGTTAACAAAGAGCCTCGTTCTGCAGACGTGAGGGAACCTACTTGTCATTTTCCTTTTAATCCCACCACATGTGGTATTTTGCTCTGTACAACTGTGAGATCAGTTTCATCTACATTAAATACACGGTCTGCAAGATAAGCATATTCTGCCTGTAGTATGTCAAAAAACTTATTCACAGACTCCGCATTGAAACCATTTGCTCTTGAATAAGAGGTGCCTGTTGGTTTGTGGATCGTAAGTTTGTTTTTATATCTTCTAATAAAAAGATCAAACCATACCCTACCAGCAGCTTCATTAGTCCCAAAAGGATGTTCAATATTATTCCGTACTGCTAACTGATAAACAACTTGTTTACGTCTTCTCTATTCAAGCCATAGAACCAATTTTCCATTTTCACCAAAAATTCAACTAATTATTGTTCCAAGTCTACGGGTATTACAGGCTTTCGCCCTACTGATAACATGACGCATTGTTCGGGGGACAAACAAACAAATCTTTGCAATGTTGTTTGCGGAACATTGTACCGTTTTACTGCCTTTCTTAATCCCATTTTTCTCTCTCAATAAAGTTATCGCCTTTATCCTATCTTCTCTCTTCTACCTCTACAATACAGCCTTCGGTTTAGCCCCAATAACCTTTCTCGTCATCTGAACAACATACAAATGGTGATTAAAGGGACCATTTATTATCGTATGTAATGTGGAAACGTTTCCACAATACCATCGAGTGTAGGTTTCCAAGTTGCCAGCATCGCCATATTGGATCCAAACCGTTCTCATAAAAAAAAGTTTAAGATCTAATATTGATTTTAAAACATAAATCACAACTTAAACAAATAGTCACTCCAATATAAATATAATTTTGTACAAATATGGAGTAGAAATATTTAAAATTAACTGCTGAATCATACAGTACCTTACAAACGTTGGAAAACGAGAGCAAAATATAATGTTACCACATCACTCACTTGAGATTACCAATAGGCCGTCAGCGCTACTGCGCATTGTAAGTGAACTAGAAAACTAGTTCCGAGTCTAACCGTAAGGTTTCACCACCTACCAAGGACACTAGACTGCGTTTCCACATTACCAGCATGTTTCCACAATTGCACCACTACCTCTACATAAAGATTGTCTGTTCCCCATCATAACGCCGGCCCCCTCAGCAGCAAATCATATATATATATATATATATATATATATAAAAAATGCATCATACTTAGTTTTGTACGAGCGCTTGGACCAACAGCGATCTGCAACAACAGTAAATAGAGGGGTGCCACTTTCGTCTACATCATTGTTTGCTACAGCAATTGCAGTTTCTGCTTCCGCACCTTCTTTCATCTCCTCAATTACTGCTTTTTCCCCATCCATCACAGATAGCACTGTGATGCTTAGAATATGTATCTGATGCAATACATGGCACACCTAAAGATGCACAAAATTCTTCCAAATATGAATATTCAGCTCCAATGCTCATGACACCTGCCACGTCTCTATAAATCACACCCATCGTTGAGCTATTGTCTGTACTATGTGTGGGAACAGAAATATCAACATTACACATATCACAGTAAAATACTATAATAGAGATAAATACCTTACGAATCTCTTTCACAACGCGCATATTCACCAGGGAACCTCCAAACATTTGACTGTGTTGGCTTGCTTCAGTTAATTTCCGTAATAAAAATGCAATTCCAACAAATCTTATACCATCAACTGCACTTTAATTTTGCTTCGATGCAGTAGGGAATACACGATTATATAATTTTGAGAAACAACATGGTGGCGTCGCTGAATCAGGCAGGAGATCATTTTCCAGTTGTATTTCACTAATTTCTGAAGAATTAATACCCGAGGGAGGAGATTCTTCTTGGTTGGTACATTTAGCAATTTGCTGAAATAATAAAATCAAATAATTCGAATAAACATTCTACTATATACAACAAATATCTGAATTAATTTGCAGTTGAACTTTGTTTATTGTAAGCAAATGGGGCAAGATCTGCTCCAGATTTATGTAAGCCAGGATGGCCTGGAGATTATTTTAATTATCTATTTATAAACATATTTAGTTAACTATGTGAATGAGTTTAAATATTTAAGAACAACTTTAATCAGCAATAACGATATTAAATTGGAAATTCGTACAAGAATACAGTCGGGAGATGCATGCTATTACTCATTCATTAAGTTGTTGACATTCCGCCTGCTTTAGAGGAATGTAACTAAGAATATATCAAACCATAATTTTAACTGTTGCTTTCTATACGTGAAATTTGGTCTTTTACCATACACGATGAAAACCAATTTAGTTTGTTTGAAAACAAGGTGCTTAGGAAGATATATATGATCCAAAAAGGAATTATACTATTGGGGAGTAGAAGAGGTTACATAATGATGAGTTACATACACTGTACATACATTGATAGGGTATTTAAATCTCGTAGAGTGGGGAGGGAAGGACATGCAGTGTGAACGTGATATTATAGAACCTTGTTTAGGATAGTGACTGGCAAAACAATGGGAAGAGACCACTGGGAAAATCTAGACAAAGATGTGAGGATAAAATTATTAGAATCGACCTGAAAGTGATAGGGTGTAATGAGGTGTACTGGAAAGAACTAGTTCAAGATGAGAAAAGAGGTTCAGTCTAGGTGTGAGTTCCTTTGTGCAGAATTAGCGTACAGCTATGTGGCCGAATTTTTACCTTGATATATAATGGTAAGCATCCACTGGTCTACCTACATCACACGCATCGAACGAATCGGATTTATTTAGTGTATTGACTGCATCCACTGCATTCGGAGCATATGGATTTCCAAAACAATAATCATCATTGTCCTAATATCTATAATGACATCACTTTCACGGGTAGTCTTTTAAAAAAGCTAAAATATTTTTAAACTATAATTAATCTAAAAGCTGATTCTATTGTAACTAGTATAATTTGACATTAAACTATTATTTTTCTGATCAAAAAATTGTTCTTTATTTTATTTAAGTATTTTTTATTTGATTTTAAATTTATCAATACTATTTTGAGAAAAATAAGTTTTAAGATTTGATTCGTAAGTACTATGTGAGGGGGAAATAGCCGACCCAAACGCGGTAGTTCGTGAACTCGTGGAAGACTAAACTGCAATGGAAAATTTATCTATGCTATTATGTACACATAATTTGTCACTAAACGTTAAACACCCAATGTTATAAAGCTAGAATTTGATAAGGTATTTTTAACAAATTGCTCACAACAAATGTAAATATAATATAATACATAAATTGATAAATAAAATTAAGTTGCAAACAATATATTCGAGTAGTATTAAATTAACAAAGCCAAATCTCTATGCACCATAAACGTGGCGGCTTCTTCTTCTTTTGTTTGATGGAGGCTAGAACAAGAAACGCATCTAGGGAATTCCACAAAACATATTACAGAGGAGAAGCGTAGCGGTCAATTCATCAACAGTCAATTCATCAACTACGTAACTCATGGCGCGTTTCTCCTTGTTACAGCCTTTTACTCGTATCACTAGGCTGCGCCCTGGCAATGCTGTCCTCTAAAACATGTGTGCGCATGCGCTAATTCTCGTTGTAACTTTGGTGTCGTCTGCAGGGAGAGGGAAATAGACTGTCACACTAACACATGCAAGTCTCGGTGTGGACAAGTATTCATTACGCCGCCAAACATGTCGGACCTTCAAAGAGATAGATTGGGCTCGTGTTCTTCCCACGAGGAAGCTGGGGAGAATGTTTGTCCCTCCTTGGTTCGGGGGTTGGACCACCTTCGCAACCCTCAACTCAATAAGGTAAGAACAAAATATTCTGGCGTGTCGTCTGCTAGATGCGGCACACCAAGTAAATCAATTTTAGACTATTAAATTACATTTTAAAAAGTCTTTAAAAGTTTTTTTAGAATATGGATCACGAGTGTAATTTATTTATGTTTTAGAACATTTTATATTTGTAAATATGTACAAGTGTTGTAAAATTACAGTCACTCCACCTGAATGTCATCTAAAAAACGTGCTAATTTGGATTTATAAATGTTGTTGACGTTAGGTTTATATCTTTTTGAAAATGTTTCCTAGGCTATGTCTCATGAGAACACACTAGTAAGGACATTTAAAAATACACATATTTATGCTGTCAACATTTTCTGTATTAGTATTATTTTAATCGATACTATCTATCAAAAGTGACAGTTTAATGATACAAGTTTTTTTTTTTTCAATTAGTTTAGATATTTAACGTGCACTTTCTGAACCGACTGATTCTATTAGCACATGACTTATAATAAACTAACTTAAATCTAGAACAGACACAACAGCCGTTTATTCAACACTGAATGGGTAAACCCACATTTCACCAATCATAAGTTTCTTGTCCATGCCAGGAATTGAACCCGGGATCATTATCTCGGTAGACAGATATGCTATCGGCTGAGTTAGGGTGTCGGATCATGTTACAAGACTACGTATGGTTATGTGAAAGTAATTATCAGAAACGAGTTTCAGTATTGTTGCTAGAGTGTAGTACATCCCTCGATAAAGCAAGTCCCGTGAACCCTTTAACAAGGTGGCTCATCTGACGACGGGTGACCTGGTGGTCTAGGGGTAAGGTGTCAGACTTCTGTGCTGGTGGCCGGGGTTCAATCCTCTGTCCCGGCACAGATTTATCTGATTACCAAACCCTTCCTTCCCCTCTGACAAGACATATTGTGAATGTGGGGAATGCCAGGCCTCCACCGTGGTTCGGATTCCACGTTAAACTGTAGGTCCTCCATTTCATCTCACAATCACCCTACCATTACACATTAGCGTAAGTGCGTACAACCCGAACGGGTAGTAAGACGCGGTGCTAATAATAATAATAATAATAATAATCTGACGACCTACTTGTTGCGTGATTATAGTCATCTAAGATGGGAGGCCAGATCGATCCAAAAGTGTGCCTCTACAACTAGTAGACCTATTATTAATATAATAGATAATATCTCCATTGACATTTATTCATTGAGTAATTTGCCAAACGAACTTAATGTTTCGTAGTAGGGACACAAATCGGAAGCTAATATTAAGAGTCCACGCCCATCTTGGCTACACGGAAGTTCCGCCGTCCGGTCTAGTTTTAAGAACGATTTCCTATTTTTAGAAACCCTTCTTTCGTGAGCTTTTTACCGCGTGACCTTGACTTTCAACATCTCGCATAATGCAGCGGCACACGGCAGTGGAGTTTTAAAAAAAATGCTCAACTTTAAATTGCGTGTCGACGACTTTAATTTCGATACGCGCGAGCTCTGCTGAGCTACATTCAACCACGTAGGTTCTCAAGTAAAATATTACGTGCCTTTTCGCACGAGACACTACCAAGACACAGTGTGGCGGCACATAACGTCACCCTTTCACACGAGCGGCCACATGCAAGCGACTAAGTTACTTCAATGCTATCATGCGTGTGGAAGAATGTGTCACTATCTGGTCATTACTACGTGATAGGTGATATATGGGAGTCGGGTATTATTTCATGGCTACATATCAATTAAAAAATGTGTTTTTATGCACTCTTCTTTTGAAAGTAGATGTAAATAAGTTTGTTTTAACTTATTTAATTAACTTAAAACATTAAGTAAATATACGAATATTTAAAAAAACTAAACATTTTAAAACAAAGTAAATAGATAAAATATACAATTCACAAAAGAATGGTAAAACAACAAAAAAGTGAAACCATCTATCAAAATAATGTATATTTATTCGTACATATTTAAGTATATAAATACAAGCATAAACTTGCGAAGTCGTCTTGAATATATGTAATAATAAATTAATTAAAAAGTTTAATCGTTTAGATTTTTTTAAATTTTCATCTTTTATGTTTTTGAATGCATTTTGCGTAATTTTTAATTGACTCTTTAAACATATTTTATATTTCCCTGGGCTTACTCGATTATTTGATATTAAATAAGTCCCGAATATGTTATTGAGACACACACTGACGGATTTAAAATGTTTACGCCCCTAGGCACGATTATTTTATGCGCTCCCCCTCCCATTTATTTGTCAAGGGCTTTAGAAAGCTTTGGCCGGGAGGGGGTGGGGTGGGAATTAGTATTTGAAAGAAAAAAAATATCTCAACGAAAGATAATCATGCACATACATGCCCTACAGTAGCTTGAGTTAACATTATAAAGGGCAGACGTCAGTTACAAAGCGATTGCAAAGTACAGTTAGTTTGAAAGAAATATTGTGGTTCTGACTTTAACTTGAACTATTTTGATAATGTTAGTCAATAATTTTTAAACGTAACTAAAATCAAAATATTAGGATAAAAATAAAGATGTAATTTGAAATGCGCCGCCCGTATCTAGTGAACCTATAGTGTAAATCTGCTTCTGGAGATACATAACATTAAGACCTCAACACAAACATTCAAGAATGTTTTTAATTATTTTAAAATTTCAGTGTAATATTGTGATAAATTAATCAATACTCTATATTAGATGAGTTCTAAAGTGCTCTAAAGGCTTGTACTGAACATATTACCATATTAGGCAATTTGTATACAAGATTTAACCATTTTAACACACGTGAATCGCCACAATAATGTTGAATCGAGTTAAAGCCTTCATTCATCTGCATGTGGACCGCTTCGGTGGCCGTATGGTCTAATGCGCTACTCTCGCTGTAGACTAGACTGCCGATGGCGGGGAGATAAGAGGTTCCAATCTTCGTCGAGTGTACCGAGTTTGCTTTTTCCTAAATAGTTTTCCACTCTCCCTCCAAGCAAATACGGATACACTTCCTATAAATAAAATCTTCCTAATCCGTAAAAAAACATTAGCGTAATTATTATCATAAGCCTATTTTCCGAACGGGTAGTAAGACGGGGTTCTAAAAAAAACTGCAAGTGTTTCCTATAACTCGTACACAGATTGTGTGGCGAGCGGCTGGCAGCAAGGGGACACACAAACTCTTGTGGTGCGTCCCGTGAGGAGAGGTTATATTCCATTCACTGTAGGAATTACTCTCTGAAAGGTCTTTTTTCCTACCAATATCCTACTATATAGTAGATTTATGATAGAGAAAAAGGCCTTTCAGAAGTCAATGCCTACGGTGAATGGAATATACACTTATTTCAATGTGGTTACTATATTGCCACGCACCGTATCTTGAAATTGTCCCGCGTGAAAGCGCTCTATTGATCGAACAAACTACAGAAGACTTTAGTTAAGAATATACGAAGGAAGGATATACATGAAGAAATAAAACTTGCGTTCTCTGCGAGTCTTTTGTTCGATTATAAAAGTATTATTCTTATTATTAGCACCGCGTCTTACTACCCGTTTGGGTTATACGCTCTTACGCTAATGTGTAATGGTAGGGAGATTGTGAGATGAAATGGAGGACCTACAGTTTAACGTGGGATCCGAACCACGGTGGAGGCCTATCATTCCACACATTCACAAGCTGTGATTAATACACTTCTTGCCAGAGGTGAAGGAAAGGTTTGGCAACCAGATAAATCTGTGCCGGGACCGGTTATAAAAGTAAGGAGAAACAAAACCGTTGCTAAGCGGATGAATATCGTGCCCCAGATTCATTGAATGGATTTCATTTTCACATTTAGCTTGAGTACAGAAAAAAAATTGAGATAACCCGCTTGTGGAGTAAATGTCAAACTAGTTTAGCCCATTTTTTTCTAGGTGGCGTGAGAGGTTGTGGTTTGAATCCCGGTGTGATAATTATTATTTTTCTTAAATGGTTTCCCCTCTCTTCCTTTACGCCAATGATGGCACATTTCCTTTTAACTTTACCTCCCTTATCTCTACCCAAATTAGTGTAATTATATTCGGATATTATGGACGGGTAGTAGGCCTAGGTTTGAGATGCGGGGCAAAAAAAATATATTTTAAAACTGGTAAAGCATACGAGTTTTTAAACTTTAAGTATCGATTCAGTATTTGAAATAATGTGGTACTACCAATCTATTTTTTAATAGAGCTTTCTCTTTAAATCATCTATTTAAACAAAATTGTATCTTTTCTTTACTTTTTATAGTATTTTATTTATAGATACACTCCGATTGTCATTTAACGTTTTCATACGTCAAGTCTGCAGCTGTCACTTTTGATTTATTTTTTTCTCCACCATTTTACTGCCCGTTTGGCCTTCTACAAATACATCCATTATTATGATAGTGAAAGGGGATGAGCAAAATATGATTTTAGAGAAAATGTACCCTATTTGCGGGGAGTTGGAGGGTAAAACCATTTAGAAAATTCTGCCCTCACTACACTAGAGTGGGATTTGAACCCCGACCTACCAATCCAGTCCAAAAAGAAAGCACGTGGTCACGGGTATTGACATATAATACCTATAAAATAACAAAAATAAAATAGTAGAATATCATTATAATACGTCCAATTAATTCAGCGTCGCCAATTTTCTTGGTTTTATTTGAAATAATAAAGTAGTTCGAGAGATATCGAAAATAGGATGCTGGTTCTTAGCGCCCTTAAAAGTAGGATTTTTTTTACCTTATATTGCCATGATTTTTGACAAAGTTACTGAATCTACTCTCAATATTATTCATGAATAAAATTGTGTGTTCTTTATCAATCATGTTTGGCGTAAGGTATTAATAATAACTATAATAACTATACAGTTGCATTTTTGCTAATGTTGAGAGGAAAAAATGTTCTAACCCCGCCATTATTTTGCAATTACACTATGTCAGTTCTATGACGTTCTTGTTGACTCTTATTACACAACACTTTGACCTTGGATTAGATTGTCGCTAATAATAAGCAGACTGGTATCATAGCGTATTAATAAAAAAAACAACAGTCCCGTGGTGTTATGGTCAGTGCACTTGGCTACGAACCTAGGGGTCCCGGGTGCGATTCGCAACCAGTTACCCAGGGTATTTTTCACAAAAGGGGAACCACCCCAATGGTTACCGGGGTTTGGTTAGTTTTAAGTCTGGTTCCACACCCTCACCATCACTTCATCTCATAGGGACATGGGCGTCCCCCGGCCAACGGTACATTAGTACCGGCTAATATTTCCGCTACTGGGCTACGAATTATGTAGTCAAGATGCACAATATTATTATTAATAAAATTAATTACTCTAGCCTCTTATTATAAAATATGCTAGACAACCTCATGCACGCTTTATTTCTGTGCGCGCCTTCTTTCTTTTTAATTTAAACTGATGTCCAAATGTCGACCTGTCTTGATAACACAACCAGGCCTCAATGAAGAGGCATATCGAACTTTTTACATTAATACAACAATCCCTTAGTCTTGCATGTGTTTGACCCTCAGAATGTAACACAAAGCATTGCTACACATTTTATCAATGTAGGCTAATTATTTACTAGATAACTACAGGTAACATATTTTTTTAAATGTAAATTTGGGGAAAGTGGTGCGAGAGGTAACATTACGCACGAATTCAAAAATGTTGTTTGTTCTGCACGAAATGAAAATGTTGACAGGTCTGCTCATATTGTAATTACTGTTGTCTATTCTCGAAATGTTTAAACATCTTCGACAGAGCCGAAACGCCTGTCACCTTAAGTCTGTCTAAAAGGTGTTTTTTTTCGCCCTGGTTTCAATTCCTGGTCCTAAAGCATGACATATCTTTGGCTATGTTGAGATTTCTCTTTCACACTGATGAGTTGACCGGGTGTTGTCTGAGCTAGAATTGAGTTCATTGGTAAGTCGTGATTTGTCACTTTAGCAAGGGATGATAATGTTGGTTTTTCAGATTGTCTTAACACTCGTTTACGTTAAACGCGTTCATTAGCTACGCAAATATTATTATTATTATTATTATTATTATTATTATTATTATTATTAGCACCGCGTCTTACTACCCGTTCGGGTTATACGCACTTACGCTAATGTGTAATGGTAGGGTGATTGCGAGATGAAATGGAGGACCTACAGTTTAACGTGGAATCCGAACCACGGTGGAGGCCTGGCATTCCACACATTCACAAGATGTCTTGTCAGAGGTGAAGGAAGGGTTTGGTATTCAGATAAATCTGTGCCGGGACCGAGGATTGAATCCCGGACCCCCAGCATACCTTACCCCTAGACCGCCAGGTCACCAGTTACGCAAATAGAAAAGTGTTGAGTAAGGTATAATTTTAAATGAAATATAGCTGCATTTGCTTGACGTGGAGAGTAGGAAACAATTTAGGGAAAGCCACCCTTAGTACATCCGACCAGGATTTGACTCACTGATCTACTCGTATAAAGATTAAAACGAGATCTACGCGTTGGATCATGCGCTCGCCGATGCGATTTATGATGTTATTTTATTTATTTAGTAGAGGTATTTAACGTGCAATTTTTGAACCGGCTGATTATATCACTAAACGAGAATTTCTCTCAGCGAGAGCTAAAGAATGTACCAATTTTACCGGGAAAGGTATTTTGACAATTTTTTCAGTGTTCCGTGTAGGGATGTATAGTAGTATTGAAAGAAAAGTATCGATACTGTACTCTTATAAAATTTTTTTATTTTTTTTGCTCATTGATAAAGGATGGGGTAGTAGACTGGTTGCCACTCGCCTTGTCGGGTGGTCAAGCATCAGTATATTGATAAACAAAGATAAAAGAACAGCTATGAATTATGATGAGCTAAAATATATTAAAGTTAGAGTTGCTTATTGGCTTTGTCATGCAAAAATAGGTGAGAGTTGAGAAATAGTTTCATTTGTATTTCTTCCACAGTCCACCCTAGTAACCATTTAATCCCAGCACGAGTAAAAAGATAACAAGAAAGTTAGCTAAATGTACAACAATATACTTAGGAAATTCGGTCATTTCCTTAAATACTGTATCTTATTTATTTTTATCCGATCTATATGATTTTTGAGGGTGACCTGGTGATCTAGGGGTAAAGTGTTAAGACTTATGTGCTGGGGGTCCGGGGTTCAATCCTCGGTACCGGCACAGATCTATCTGACAAGACGTGAATTAATCACAACTTGTGAATGTGTGGAATGCCAGGCCTCTACCGTGGCTCGGATCCCACGTTAAACTCTAGGTCATCCATTTCATCTCACAATCACCCTACCATTAAAAATTAGCGTAACTGCGTACATTCCGAACGGGTAGTAAGACGCGGTGCTAATAATAATAATAATAGTAATAATTTATGATTATGCCGTGATTTTTTGGTAAACAAACATATGACTTGAATATGCCAAACCAATCATTTGACATATTTTTAAATACTTGCAGTTTCAAATACATCTTTGGTAAATTTGCTTCTTTTAAAGGCATAAAACAGTGCATTTGCTAGTCCATAAGCTCGGTTCTGACGTCATCTCCTAGTTCCCTCAAGAAAATGAGATACCTCAGGTAAGGATTTTAAGCTGTAGGCTACATTGCTTGCTATTGTAATAAATAGCATTGTGGACGATTTGCGCTTACCTGTCCGTTCATGCCTTTTTGTGGATTAATACGCAATTTATTGCAGTTCTTCAAGTCTCCACAGGGCTGAACGTCAGATACAGCTAGCTCTCTGTCAACAATCTTGGGTCGTGGGCATCGCGTAATGGCTTTCGCTTCTCTGCAGCCAAGACGACGGTTGTCCACGTCCATAGATTGCGCTGAATACAGCCAGCCCCATTATTTTAATGAACCACGTTGTTTTACCTGTCTCAAAGACTGTGTAGTCTTTATTTCTTTATGTTTAGAATAGTCCCACAGTCACCACTGCTTGTCGTAAGAGGTGACTAAAAGGGGAGGCTTCTGTGCAGGACATACCTCGTGCAGGACAAACCTATTCTAAACCTTTCCTTTCACCTACTTTTTCTTTCTTCTTTTCCTCTCTCTTTCTTCCTTCGCTCTTTTTTCTCTCCTTCTCCCTTCTATTACTTTATTTACTTCTTTCTTCCCTTCTTCCTGCACGGAAGCTTTTGGCTTCTCCGCTGACGACCTTGGCTACTAACCCTGCTCTCGTCGGACAATTACTGGATACCTCTGCAGTTGAGCTCCTTCATTAAAGTGCGCTGGTTATAATATATTAGTAGAAGGGCCTTAGGGACGACAATAACCTGGTACTCTACCTTGAGAAAAGACCGGTTGAGTTCATGAAGGCCCGGACGTAAAAATTAAACTTTCCTGCACCCACTTGCTGCGACGACATCTCTTTTGGCGATGCCTCATGCGAAGGTTGTCATGTCTAGCGTCATATGGAGCCTCTCGCCGGGGAAGTTAACAGGGACTCATGTGGTAGAACCAACTTGGATCACCCTGGGTCTACGATCCCAGTATTGTGCGGGTTGTCCCCAAAATGGTATGGCCGAACCTTTTGTCGCAGCTGACACCTTACGGTCCATTGGCACCGTACTGCCCAACCTTGCTGGCAATTCAGTGCCCGGGCCTCATAGAAAACCAGGAAGTGGTGAGACCCCAGCCCCGCTTCGTGGTAATGTATAGAGTGGAGGACAATGACAGTCTAAAGTAAGTAAGCCCATTAATTCTTGAAAGACTGATAAATGGTGCAGACAAATCTGACGTATCAATCAGAAAACTGCGCGATGGCACGGTCATAATACAATGACTGACATTCAGTCTTCAAAACATAATGGCAATCTAGGAAATACCGTTGAGCAATATGTCTCGTATACAGGTGAAGGTGGAACCCCACAGGTTCCTCAATATTTGCAAGGGAGTGGTCACTTGCTATGACCTCGACTGCGTGAGCATTGAGTATATCTCTGAGGAGCTTTCCCCTCAATATATCACCAAAGTGTACCACATTGTGTCACCAAAAAGAACGGACAAGAGAAAAAAAAACACACATATATCCTCACTTTTGCGACACCTACCCTTCCAAAGAAGGTCCGAGCAGGTTTCCACGTGCTCAGGATCCGGCCGTATGTCCCTAACCCTAGGCGCTGTTTTCAGTGCCAGGAATTTGGAAATACGAAACTGCGGCGCCGTGGTAAGCCAACCTGTGTGCATTGCAGACAGGAGGCTCACGAAACACCATGTGGGTCTCCTAAGTACTGCGTCAACTGCAAGGGTCCGCATTCCGCCTGGCCTCGGGCCTGTCCGAAATGTAAGGTAGAGAAAAAAGTCCTGGAGATACAATCTGAAAAGAAGATCTCATATACCCAGGCACGCAAGGAATACTTATCTAGTCAGACTCCGGTATTTCAAACTTCATATAACCCAATTGTCAGTAAGAACATCAACTGTCTCAACTGCCATTGCGCAGTTAATATCGCTAAAACGTCAATGTGACCTGTGCCATTGGTCTCTGCTCGAAACAACCGTAGTGATAACGCACCAACTAAGGTGGTGTCGAAACGCCCACCAAAGTCGTCGCCCCCACCTATACCACCGAGGAACCTACCTCAAGGAACCCTTCGCCCCCGAACGCGCCTCGGGGAACTAAAACATGACCGGCCGTTGTTGAGCCACTCACTCTCGCCTACGGAGGTTGGGGTGAGTGGCAGAACACGTGAGGCCACAAAGGCGAGTCCCACTGGGGTCTTGAGGAAGGACCAGCGAGGGACCGCCGAGAAAATAACCGCCCGGACAGCGTCACGTAGGGCACTTCTATGCCAACAGTGCCTTTTATATGTTCTCTTCGCCCACACTGTTTCACGAAAGCTTTCCAATAACTTCAAAAGATCCACAATATTAGGTCAATTTATTTTCTTAAAAAAAAGGGAGGGGGGTCATTTTTTGTTTTTGTGTACATATTCTTAAAATACTCCAAATAAGTAGTGTTTTCTTCTCGGAATTAAAAATACTCTAACTTACTATATCAATTAGGTATGCATTGATTTAGAGGGCATATTTATACTATGAATTCCGCTTTGTTACTACTGGAGTTGGATAAAAGTTTGGCACTTAAAACAAAAATCCTTTTCCATACTATTCGATTAAGAAAGCCAAATTTGGTTATATATTTCAATTATAATAGCAACCAAATCATCATACACAATGTCAATTTTTTCACTTGTATCAACAAGAGCTCGTGCACAATCTGTTGCAGTGGCCTGACTTAATTTTTTCACACGACAAATAAACAATTTCTTTTGTTGATGCACCCCAAGTTATCAACAGAATAAATAGGCATTGTCCTATACCATAAGTAGTCTCGTCACAATTGAAAGTTATTGTCCCTTTTAACCATCTTTTATCTTTTTTACTCGTAATTTGAGAGGGAGCAAACGAATTTTAAGGATATTAAAGAAAATATCTTTTTCGAAATTCAAGAAAAATAAAATATGATTTCTCAAAATTCAATTTAGCAAAAAATGTTAGTTACTATTTATATTTTATATTATTATGCTATATTCCTACTTCTTATTATTTTCATGATTTTTTTCGAAGATCCTGATTTGAATTTAAAATAAAGATTAGGATTCGTAGAATTTGACCCATTAATGCTCTTGATATTTATATAATTTCTGCCTCCATAGTAATAAATGGCTCTTTTTTTTATCAGTTTGTTCAACGAAAAGCTATCAACAAATTATTCTTAGGGGTAAGAATTGTGAGTTTATCTTTGAGAGTTCACCTTTATTAGCATAGAGAGAGGTTAGGTAAACCATTAAACTTTGAGTTATTTTTTTTAAATCACGCCATATTATTAACTAACAATCAAACACTGCATCCATTCTACAAACACTAATTACTAAATCAATAAGTGCCTCCCTAACCCAGGATATACGTTTCCGTTGGAACCTCTTTGTCAGTCAGTGCATTCAGTCATGCTTAATTGATTCAGTGCTCGTGAGAATCAGAATTAATATGTTGGCGTGTATTTTATGTCAAGTACATATTTGACAACCACAAACGTACTGGCTTGAATAAAAAAAATATAATATGTAATACACCACAAATATTGATTTCAAAATGTAAGTAAATGAGTTTATTTTTACTTGTCTGGATTTTTTTTTAAATTAGATATTTAGTATTTTGACTATCTTCTATGTTAAAATAGCTGGTAATTAGATATAATATATAGATACTTTGAAACCAGTTATTTCAATCTTTACCCAGCAGAAATGGTTCACCTTGATTTATAATCAAATTTATATCCTCCCCAAGCTAATTAGTTTATTCCTTGTTCCGTGGGAGCTAAGGTAAATTAAATGTTCTTGTATTATTTCGTATTGGTTCTAAACACTGCAAGTCAAAGTATAATCACGACTAGAATCTGCTATGACATTTCTGATCATGTTTACGGCCGTTCACTGAGGCACAAAGGAGCTTTTCTTCTACAGTTGCGCCCATCAACCTGACGATTATTGAGCTTCCTAAAGTCTGATTAATGATTGGGTAGCACCAAATTAGCAGTACCTTGATGATCGCAGAATTTATATGGACGCTCCCTCCCTATTACTTCAACGCCATGTTTGTTCGATACTCTTTGACTTATACTTGAAATTAAATTTGAAATCCTCAAAAATTTGAACCTCCATGCCTCGCTCAGATAATTCCACAGTTTCTACATCTATGATTCACCTTACTCTTCACTAACTTGACTAACACCCAACGGCTGAACTGTTTTCGGGGACAGTTGGTTCTAGTTCACACTGTTTAATTTAATTTCATGTTTACTGCTGGGCCAATCAATACATTAGCCTTTGGGCGAATTAAGACATCATTAGAAAGATACATATACATTAATGTGTCTGTTTACTAATTTGGACATAACCTGACCAGCTATATAATAGAATACAACTCAACGCAATGCAATGATAGTTATTAAGCTGGGATAAATTTTTTACTAAATACTTTAGTGCATATTTACACTACCAGGTTTCACTTTATGATCAGTTCCATTCTTCTTTCCTTTTGCAAAAACTTCTCTATGACCGCATCGTTAAATGTATTCTTCATTCTAAACTTGCTCAAAAGTTCCTTTTTCAATCGACAATAGGCTAAGAATGGAGAGTCCATCTTGACCTTGTGTGAAATTTGTGGATTTGATTTAAGGCTGAAAACGATCCTTCAACAGCAGCAGTTGCTCTGTAGACGATGTTCCAAAAGATTCATATTACTGAAGTGCATCCAAAAATTCTAATTAGTTGCCTCTCCTAAAAGAGCCATTACATTCGTCATATCCTCGGAAAGGAAGCGCCTGTATACCACATCAATCAGGTGTTTCAAAATATCTCAATTCTTTTTTACACATTGATTATGTTGGCTGATACTTTTATCGAGCTGATCATTAAGCATGATTTCCACTCTTTGTCGAAAAAACATTTTCAATTTAAAAAACATTTAACATGGTTTTTAGTCTTTTCGTGTCTTTGCATAGCTGTACTTAAGTGGTTTAAGATAACAAAACAATTTCTGCTCCTCCATACGCTTCCTTCTGAATAAAATAGAAAACAAGGTCAGCAGAACAATTTATTTCTCTTTTCGCAACCAGTTAACCATTCCACCTTCTTGTAATGAGCTGTTGAAAAATGACATATATGGTAGACCTATCGTATTTCGTAATATTAAGGATTTGAACTTCAGTATGAACTATATATATATATAATTTGAAATAGGTTGAATACATGATATTTTAACATTTCCTGCTTGAAATTTTGGTTTAGTTTAACTAAATTAACAATTATTACGAATAAACAAGTAATTTACACACATACTTTATTTCGTGTTATACTAACCTATTCCGTGATAACACATAATTAACTTTTAATCACATTAGTTTTCACTGTCACCGTACACTTCAACTTTCACTACCATTGTGAATGTGAAAGTAGATAGAATGAGTATATATTATTAAATAATTCGTATGATACGTTCTTGATACTCTGATTTTGGCCATTCTACCGCAACTTTATTCACTATCATTTTCAGTATAATCCTTTCCTGCACAGAGACTACACATGAAAACAGTTGGTGGCTTAGTCTAATCAATTGATTGGCAGCATTTGTGGAATCATTTCAAGTAGAAACAGCATTTAATCCAAGGGCTCTTATTCTTCCCTATTGCGTCGTCCTCGTTGCAAACATGTCTTGAGTCGTGTTGCTCATCTTACTCTTATTCTTAATTCCATTACAACTTAGCATAGGTGTATTGTCTTCATGCGTAGGGCTAGAAATGGTGGCTGCAGTTTTGTCCTTCTGAAGATTAGGCCTATAAAATTTGGTACGTGGGTTCGTTTTTTTCTTTGGTTCGGGCATCTTATTTTTTGGTGACGTTAGGCACAAACCCGGCAGTCGTAATAGGTCATCAACTGGTTGTGCAAGTATGTCAGCAGATAATCTTGAGATAGGCCTAGCTTCTTCATTAGACCTATTGACATTTTGGCCTTTGCTTGTATTAGAATCGTCAAGTGCTGTGGGTACTGTTGTTAATGCTTCGTCCGGCATGGATCGCCGATTTAAGGGGGACATATCAGATTTAGAAAATCTAGCAAAGTTGTTATCCCTGGAGAAAGCTTTCCAAAAGGCAGAACTGAAAATATTATGGAAGTCAAAGCGACCGGGTCTGCGAAAAGGATTACCTTCTTGAAAGTGCTTTAGAGCTGCATTCCAAGCGGACATATGAGGTCGATAAACTGAAACATCAAGGGGCTGCGGGACTGAGTTAAAAAATAGTAGTAGATTTGAGTTGTTATTGAACTTAAATTTAAGTTGTCCTCTTAGAATATTTTAAGGATGTGAGAGCTTCCCGACGATATGATCAAAGAAAAAGTTGCTCACATCCCCAAGTTGAGGGAAAACGATGACGTGTCCAGATTAATATATTGTGTGTTTGCTCCTAACAAATTTGCCAACATATTCACCTTGACTAGTTTATTATCGACTTTACATATTAAAAAAAGGGTAAAGGCACGAAAATCCCTGGTTCGTTCCAATAAGCTGTTCTACTGTCAAGAGAAAAACTGACAAGCAGCCATTCACCATTCTTTCCATATGTTATGTCTGAAGGTACCGGTAAATCCGAATCTATTAGCCTATCTGAGCTGTCTTGAATCATTGTGCTCGAGCAAGGTGACACTATCACTGAAGCAAAGTTTCTCAGATACTTCTGGTGAAACATCCAATCTAACATGGTCAGGGTCATCCACTTGTTCGTTTTATGAAGATTAATGCATCTAACATTTCTTGTTTTTCTGCCCTCGCTATGCATCTTTCAGTTCATATCTCATCCCAGATAATAAGGATTTGAATGAATCATCCAATCCCTTTGCGGTGTGGTTTCCTGTCACTCATTTTCTTTTAGTAATGCGCTTTTTCTGTTTTTGAATCGTCCTTTGGAACATGCTGAGAACCTTTTAACGATCAAGGGGAATGACTCCACACTTTGTGAAACTACTCTTAATATTTGCTGGGGCGTTTTCTTTCATTTTACCAGGCAGCTTTGTGAGCAACCGGTGTAAAACATATTTTGGCGATGGTGGTTCGTTCATACCTTGTCCTTGCTTTTCCTTGAGTAGAATTTCTCTCCAAGCCGTTTTGAGTGGTCTAAAGAAGGCCATAATACATGACCTCGCTGTAGTCTTGTAAGAAAATTTCAATAGGGATTTTTTTTTCGGGAATGCTTAGTGCTTTAGTAAGTATTTTTAACTTGGCGGGCACCTGACACTTAATACATTTTCCCGCTATGACGTCATCAAATATTGTGATCGTTCAGTCACAAAACTTATCGTATAACTGGTAAAACTCGCCCAATTTGCATGGAAATAGTAAACATGCTGTAATTACTATTTATAAGATGCATAGCAATGCTTTGTTAACGGTTTTTGTTTTTTAGTTATATTACTTTAAATAGATTCCTCATTATTTTAACTTAATAATACATTTGTTGCAACAAATGCAATCTTTGAAGCATTAAAGGCATGATACCACGATTAAAGTGATATTATATTATCATAAAATGAATCTTTACAAACAGTGATTATATTACAAATATGTTCGGATTTTATCTAAAAAGGATTTTTACAAGTTGAATCCGACCCCGAACCCATAAAACTCCCACCCTTATAAAAGGAGCAAATATTACTTCATTTTCCCTACAGTTGCATGAGGAACTGGCATATTTTAAGCACTTACACGCCCTAATAAAGTAATTGGGATTTGTTTTTTCACCAACCCATTTTCTCTCACTTTCATAGCAAAATAGCAGGGGGTTCAAGCGAACAATCATGATCATTACAGTGTTGTTGAAGGTATGTGTAAAAATAATATTTAAACAAATGTATCTTAGCACCTCTGTGTGTAGGTGGCAAATCTTTAATCGATCACTAACGAAGGTGTGGCCAAGAAAATAAACCTATCATCACTGAAACCTTCACTTTCTCGCGTATCGTTATCATGCGGTGGTCGGCTAAAATGCAAGTTGTACTACACTTTCTCGTTTTGTGTATTAATTTGTTGACTTTCAGTTTAGAGTAAACTTAGTCGAAATAAGATTGTCACCCGCTCTTGTGTCTAGAAGGGCAATGGTTTCTACCTTACCAATCTGTACTCTCACTCCCAACAACTGGTTAGATTCCAATCTCCAAATCTTATTCTTTATCCGACCGGACGGCTTTAATATTTTTAATCGCGTAGGTAAAACGGACCTTTCCCCATGCGTACTTAGTTTTTTTTTCTATAGGACCTCGTTTTGTGGTTTACTCTCTTCTGGGGGCATTTTTTTGATCATATGATCAGATGCTCCACACTGGTAACACCACCTTATTACTACCCTCTTACTGTTGTCGGTATCCAGGGTTTGGTGTGCTCACAATCCCTGCTCACCCTCATGTCGTTGTTCCACTCGAGGACTGTTGGAAGTTCCCCCCCATCTATCTTTCCAAACCTGTCTGTATTGGTTAGCCCACTCTGAAACGCCTTTATGTAGATCTCTTTACTTTATTATGTAAGTGAGATTGATGACAGGATACAATCTGAACAACCTTCTCTAGTGAAACACATCTTTATTTTATTGTGTTAAGTTAGATCGGCGCTATGATACAATCTTCCCAAACTTCTCTAGTGAGACACATTCATGGAACACACCCTGTTCTGTCCTCCTCCCATGGTGTGCCAAGAGTCTCTGACGTGACCGACTAGCTCCCCGCCACCTGCTCGGCGCAGCTCTAGCGGCAGGTTCTGTAACTATCCTGCTGCGCTACGCCAGACAGATGTGCGCAAGCAGGAAGGGGCGGGGAGGGATAGTCACATCCCCGTCACACACTCCCCCCTCTCTCCCAAGATAAAAGAGAAAGAGTTTACCAGATACAGTTATTTTAACAGAAGGCATACTCTAGACAAAAGGTTAACCCCACAAACTTAAGAATGCATTCCAGCTGGAAACACTCACCTTTACACCAATGACATTAAACAAATTGACACTAGCACAGCTAATATAATCTCACCATGAAGACACTCAGTATAAAAATAATGAAGGGTTAAAGTTCCCAGTTTTGTTTTGTGAACACATTGTGTGAGGTATAGAACAAGACGTCACCTTGTTCAAGCACGACTGTCAGGCCGTGAGAAAATAAATAAATAAACAGCGCCACTTCTGTGCGCGTTGACCATCTGACCATTCTGTCACACTTGGCACGTGGCCCGTTCACACGTTTGACCTAGTCTTTAAGATGCACTAGAGACACAGATAATAAACTATAAAGAAAATAATACAAATAACACTAAGATACACACAATATACATATATCCCGACGAGGGATTGCCCTGATGGTTTAGTGTGCACCAAATTCCGGAGCACGTGTTCAACACAAAATATTAAGACGTCTCGAGACTAATTAAACCAAAGACCCTGGTTAGGTTCTTTCATATTAAAAAACCATTTTACATCTCAATTAAAGCTATTGTACAATCAATCGGAAGGCAATACAAACTCTTACATTTATATGACTCACATTTCAACAATACCCAAATACTAGATGTCGCTGGTGCGATCCTCCTCCAGTCCTCCTCATTCTATCTTCTATATATATATAACCTTGTTTATTTCTCTCTTTTTTTTTCCTTTGGAAATTTACCATCTATTCTGCTAGTACATTTTCTAACCACCTGCTTTACAACGCATTAATTATATTTAGAATAGCATAACCGAACGTCGTAACGTTCACTTCTGTTCACGAACCTATTTAAGGATATTTTCCCTACTTTTACAATATAATAAACACACTCAAAACATTATAAGTTAATGTGATGACGTTCCCTCGTGTACACGACTTAGATTAAGTATGTTGTTAACTTGATTTACAAAAGAATAAACATACTCAAAAATATGTAAATGAACGTGATCATGTCTCTCGGAAACTGAGATCACCAAATCTTCTCCAGCTTTCTGGCAAGTTTTGGATCTACCCGCGCAAATCGCAGGGGCAACAAACCCCAGATGGATAGTAGAGTCCGGCCATAGAGGTCGGAATATCATCTGGACGGATAAGGGAGTTGTACAAAAACTTTGCTAAGTAGGACTCCAAACCCTCATCCAAAGTGATCACCCAATCGTGTTCTCCTGACTGGACAATGATGCAATATCTCTGCCATTTGTGGGGCTCCCATGGACACTCCGTGATTCCACCTCATCAACTTTGTCAGGTTGATTGTTCCTCATTGAGCCCCCTTGATCTCTTGCAGCAGTTGCCCTGACAACGAGAGATTGCTGTTGTGACAATGGACAGCTGATATCTCCCACTCCAGCAAATGCCCTCCCAAATTGTTTCAGCCCTCCTGGCACCTTGACCCCTCCAAGGTAATAGGCTCTTTGATAACAAGTAAATTCACTAGAGTGCCAAGTCTCCTCCAATTTAAGGGCCAATCCGACTTCAGTGAATGCTTCCGATAGCCGGAGTTTGATCTCCTGTATTGTCCTCTCAATTCCATCTCCTTTCTCCAGATGCACAAATTACACCTGATTATCACCTGACCCCGTGAGGCGGTGCTCATAGTCCCCTTCATGCATCACTTTCCTAATCACCAAGATTGTGATCAGTGTCCACAGCTTTTGTAAAATGCCCTGGTTCCCTCCAGCGTGCTCATCCCAACTGGTGAACCCATCCATCGATCCGGATGGCATGTATTTGTTGGCTGTAATAAGCAGTGAATCAATAAATATATGGGTTAAATATCGATAATGGTGCACTCCGAAGATGTCATATAACACACTTATCACAGATGACTGCTGGTACGTGCGGAAAGTATAATTCCATTGCTCTAGATCCATATGGAAGCGAATCCATACATGTGTGGTTGTCTCTGGTAAAGTGGACAACATGTCCATCTTTTTCTCAAGGTCAGACCCACTAAACGTCATGGACTGTTGTGAGAATAGAGGGAGAATTTGTTCTCCCAGATTTCTTTCGCACGCTGATGCCATCATCCGGCACTCAAATGTGAGTATAGAGAACACTCTAGCTTCTATCTTAAGCTCCCTCTCCTTAGCCATTAGCTGTAACACCGAAAAGATTACTAACTTGTGAAAAGTAGTTGAATTCATGATTCTGATTGAAATCCAACTGTGCCCATGCAGAGTTGGGGATCCTCCAACACTCTCTAATTGATCCTGGTCGTCCTTGCCGGATCAATGTCTTAATCCTGAGATCAACTCTAATTGATTCGATGACCTTCGGGAGGACACCATGCTTTTCATAAAAGGCCACAAAAGACTCCTTGAAATGGTCCCCAAGATCATGGACTGATTGCTCACTGATAAGACGTTCCATATCTGTAAATCTTCTTCAGGCCTTCTTCCCCGGATACAATGGGATAATTGTGCAGCTTTTCTTGTCCATATTGCTCCAACAGGTAAGGAGCCCCATCAAGACCGTGTTTGGTCAAATACTTCGTGGCCACGTCGTAAATCATGCCTAAGAAAGGCCTTAGGTCAGCGTTCTTCTCCGTTAGAGCAATACTTATTTGATCTAAGAATGTATGGTCACTCATCCTGGGATCACACAGTTTTAAAGAGATTCCGACAAATAGCGGTTTTAAGCTCTTGAAAAGGCGAATGGCTTCATTCCCAAGGCAAAAGTATGTTTTTTCGCAGATGGTGTATAAGTCAGCAAATAAATTGGGGGTCTCCTTGCCCTCTCTTTTGGGTGTCTGATCTACATGCTTCATATAAAATAACCAGGAGAATTTAGCCTCCATCTTATCGAGAACGTTCACTAACATCTGGTATGTCACAACTAGCGGGGACCCAGGGAACTCATGAAACACTACCAGATCTCCTCTCAACTTTATTTGAGGAAGAGATTTAATTCTGAAAGACAAATTGCCTTCTTCTTCTGAAAGTGTGATCTCATTGTGGATATTTTGAGCTCCCACTTCCCTCAGTTCTTTGTCGTTCCGCAGATTGGTCAGCACTCTCAAGACATCATCCGGCTGGGCATGACTGAGGCCCTGGGTAAAATACCCTATCTGAATCTAAAGAGATTCCAGAACTGCAGCCCACAAAACATCCCATTTCTTGAGATAATCTGCTACCACTGGACCCTGGTTGGATTTGATATGATTTTCTAGCTAGTTGAGAACCACAGTATTTCCAACTATCCCAGAAGCAAGGGGCTTGAACCATGATTCCCCCCAGCCACTGAATCTTGTTCGGATGTATTTTGGGTGTGCAACATAGAAGTTAATTTGATCAGGATTCAGAGCCCCTGAAACATGTCGGCTGTATTGATGGTATATGGTTTGTTTGTTGCGTATCTCTCTTTCATTTCCCCTTCGGTTTGGACACTGTCCCATTAAATGCTCGGGTGACCTACAAATAAAGCAGTTCCTCTGTCTAGGAACACCACTTCTATCCGTTATTGTGGCCATTGGGGACTCCCTCTGGGCATACTCCCCTCACCTTCTCTCGGTTTGATTTAACCTGTATGTTGGGGTTTGCTGGGAGAACGATTGTCGCATCTGATTTTTGTCAATGTAAGTGATTTTTTTTTTTTTTTACGGTACCGTTGCACTTCCAAATTAGCCCTTTCATAATGAATGGACTTTCTCTGTAAATCTTCTATTGACTTTACGGAGTCTCGGGGTATTTGTAATTTTATTTCTGGTCTTAAATTTGAAAATAACCTATAAAGCTCCCCTTCAGAAGAATATTCTACGTGACGCCTAATTAAGGTTTGAATTCTTATAAAATAATCGGTGACTGTTTCCCAGGGTTTTTGTATTTCATTTCTAATCTGATCCTCTAATCCTTCTAAGTATTCTATGGGGAAAAAGCTGAGTTTGAAACTGTATAGAAAAGCATTCCAGTCTGGCCAGACGCTGGCGTGGTTTCTTAACCAGTCCCTACGACTCCCCTCGAACAATTCTGGCAATGCAGTCAAAATTTCCTTATGCTTTTTTTGTTCTATTAATCGCTCTAAAAACTCGACGGGATCTGACCGTTCGTGGAAATTAAGGTTCCACTTTCTAACTAGATTGAGTGCTAACACCTCTCTGTTCTGGCTCAATTTATTACATTCTTCCCGCGGTTCGGCTACCTGAATGCTTACATTGTTTCATTCCGGGCCAAACCCCATCCTCACCCCTGGTGAAACCTGTGAATTAGCATGGCAGACATGACCCTGTACCTCAGGGTAATCCTTTTGTCCCAATTTGGAAATTCAAAGCTCCCTTCCTCGATGTTGGATGACTCTGTACCCTTTTTGGCCTCGATAAGATTTCCTATCAGTATTCAGCTTGAGTGAGTAACCGCGTACATTTGAGTACGAGCTCGTCACTGCCTGACGCCTCTGTCCCTATTCGACTTAACCGTTACTGTAGGTGTTTCAATTTGGTCTGAAATTTCCTGGTTTGCGATAGGGATGTAGCTTTGGATTCCCTTACTCGCTGCAATAGCAAATTAAGTTTTCTTTCTATAGTGGGTATTTCTATCGCCCTTGACGGACATTCGCCGTGGTCGACTAATTATATTTTTCCCACTCTTTCCTTTTCCCATAATTTAGATAGCTGTGGTCTCATACCCTCTACTGTCGATTCTGGTAACACCCCCCTTATGCGAATCTCATAATCTAACTCGTCCGCTTCTAACCTGTTGCTTTCCATGTTTCTATCAATAACAAGGAACTAATAAAGTCGACCCAATGTGGCAGGACCAGTCACTTACTTTATAGAATAATTATGTTTAATTTCACTTGCATTATTTCACGGAATAATGTGAATTTTGTTCCACACCCCAAAAATACAATTTATGCCTATTAAGATTATATTTAATACGTAACATGTTAAATCAGTTGATTTTATTAGTGCATCTCAAACTAAGCGTTTTTATTTATTACTTAGCTGACTAATTGATGGTGCCTGTATGTCCTTTTACAAATTGTTTGATGTCGTGGAGTCCACTTGGATCCTGCGGCCACTTGTCGCTGATCAATTGTTAGGCTCGTTATCACCGTCCTCTCTGGCCACGGAACAAATGCCCCGGTTGACTGGCGATGCTGCCGCCTTATGTTGTAGTGTCTGATGTCCCGCGTAGTGGATTAAGTTCTCTTTCAAGGACCAGGTGGCAAGGTAGCCACGCCCTATAAGTGTGTTGTTGGACATCCCTTTTGGCAATGGAAACTTGGCCCAGTTAGCTGTGGATGCTCCCGCCCTGATTTTTGGTGTGTACCGTTCCACGTTGTGGTTGAAGTTGAAGTTTACCTTCTCAAGGGCTGAGTGTTGTTTGACGTCCCACGTTGTGGTTGAAGCTGAAGTTTACCTTCTCAAGGGCTGGGTGATTGTTTGACGTCCCACGTTATGGTTGAAGCTGAAGTTGAGCCTCTAAAGGAACTAGTTTTGTCTTTTCCCATATCCACGCTGTTAAGAGTGCCCAGCTGGACCTTGAGTTGTTAGTCTGACTTTCGAAATTGTCGGTTGATAATCGTTTAAGCTGGTTTATTTTTGTGGCCGTGGAGCGTAACGCAAATCTGCTACCGTGAAACGCCTTTATGTAGATCTCTTTACTTTATTATGTCAAGTTAAATTGATGACATGACACAATCTGAACAAACTTCTATAATGAAACACATTCATGGAACACATCTTTATTTTATTAAGTTAGATCGGTGCTATGATACAATTTGCCCAAACTTCTCTAGTGAGACACATTCATGGAACACAACCTGTTCTATCCTCCTCCCATGGTGTGCCAAGAGTCTCTGACGTGACCGACTAGCTCCCCGCCACCTGCTCGGCGCAGCTCTGGCGGCAGGTTCTGTAACTATCTTGCTGCGCTGCGCCAGACAGATGCGCGCAAGCAGGAAGGGGGGGGGGAGGGATAGTCACATCCGCGTCACAACTCTTTTCAGGTTGATTTGGAAAACGTCCTCTTCCATTATGTTATGTCTTTTTGCGCGGCCACCTCCTGTAGCTCCTTTACGGAACTTATTTGCAATTTCTTGATATTAATTTTAATATCCGGTCTAAGATTATTGAAGAGACAGTCCATTCTCTGTACCGGAGAATAGCCTCCTGATGAGTCTGAATATCTACCATATAATGAGCTACTGTTTCGCCCGGACCCTTCTGACGACTCCTGATTTCATCTTCTAACTCTACATTGTAGTTGCTTGGGAAAAGGTTTAAATTAAAGTCTTCCAGAATATCTCCCCAGGTGTTTCATGATTCTATATTATTTCTCACCCACCACAGTCTTCTTCCTGAGAATAGTTAGGGAAGCTCTAGGAGCTCTACCCTATCACTCAGCTGATACATCTCCTTTAGTTCTGTGGTTCTTTCTATGAAATTAGTAGGTTCAGATTGGTCACTCAATCTTAAATTCAGTTTTCGTGTAGTATTCAGTACTACCAGTAAGCGACTTTTTTCCCAAGTTTAAATTTCTGCGATTATATTGTTTGTTTCTAGACCCTGCGGTTTCTCGATTGTTCACCCCGGTCGGTTTTTGGATGTTAGTTATACTCCTCAAATCTACCTCATCTTCCATCCGTGCCCCCGTATCACTGATTGCATGTGTATATTCATGTGATGTGCCCACTTGTCGGGAAACCTCTGTCAAATAGCTTTGCCGAGTGGCTGGATGGGCCTGTACCCTAGTAAGTTCAGGATGGCGGGTATTGCTGGAGGGACCAAGGTCCGGTGGCATTGTTTTGAGCGGTAACTAAAGCCGCCAGGTGGATTCCTAGATCAGGTATTTCCTCAGAGGTTGTGTGTGGCCGTATCGATTGGTTCAGCGGCGTATAGACCGGGTATTTCTGTCGCGTTACATTGTATACGATGCTCCGGCATTGATCATACTCGTTTGTTAATACAGAAAAGTATATGAATTGCAACAGATTATATTAAAAAATAAATATAAAACAAAACTATGTAACACTCAATTTTAAAATTATAAAACTACTAAACACAAATAATATAAAAATAACATAAATTAACTTTTTTGGGTTAATATTGACACCAATCTGATTATTATAATCAAGGTGCATGTTCACGCAGCATGTCTATTACATACATGTTTTTCACATTGGAAGCATTGCATTCCTGTTTATCAGCTTTGCCGGGTCACTTATTACACCTCTTCCTCGAGCCAACACGTGCAGATACTTGTGGGAAACATATGCCATAAAATATCGTGACTTTTTTTATACGTCGCCTGCGAGTAATCTCACTATGATACTCAGGATGCTGTTGAGTAAATATTACAAACGCATTCACTGCTGTTAAGTCCACGATATTTAGAAATATAAGGGTGACCTGGCGGTCTAGGGGTAAGTTGTCAGACTTCTATGCTGGCGGCCGGGGTTCAATCCTCGGTCCCGGCACAGATTTATCTGGTTACCAAACCCTTCCTTCACCTCTGACAAGACATCTTGTGATTGTGGGGAATGCCAGGCCTCCACCGTGGCTCGGATTCCACGTTAAACTGTAGGTCCTCCATTTAATCTCACAATCACCCTACCATTACACATTAGCGTTAAGTGCGTACAACCCGAACGGGTAGTAAGACGCGGTGCTAATAATAATAATAATAATAATATAAATATAACTAACGGCCATCTTTCATACGTGTGACTCATCTGTTCGAGTGTGTTGATTTCTTTTGTTTGATTACTGTACACTATTATTTCTTAGAAGGACAATATTTGTATTCTTCTTTGGTACGTAGCTTATTATAGTCATTGAATAATGAAAACTAAACTCACCTGATAAATCTATTCGGTTTCATGCAGTTTGGAACATCTACTTTGACTTGACGCATGATACCCAATAATTTAAGACGTTTAGAAAGAAGATTTCAAGCCAAAGGAATTCTTGCAAAATGTATCCATTGTGACATTTCTGTCACTTTTGAATAGAAGGCTGTAAGATTGTCAACTATTTTGAAATCAAAACTATTTTCAACGGGTGTCCAAGCTCCTTTCCAGTATACACATGTCCATCAACTGCGTTGTCTGTATTAGTCACTTATAAAATACCTCTATTCCGTACTTCCCAGGTTTCCTTGTTATCTATTGTAGAAACTTAACAGTCCACGAAACGATATTATTTGTTCAATTGTCACACATTTCCAGGGATAAAAGATTGACGACAATTTTTTTCTAAAATATATTCCGATTGCTGCCGAGCTGTCTGTATGTTGTCGTTTAAAATGATATTTTTTTTGTCATAAAACCTAAGCACGCTTTGTATTGATTAAACTCATCCAATTGAGAAACAAGCTCTGTAAAATTAATTTGAACCACGGTCTAAAAACTAAGACTTGACTGGAACATCCCAATTTATCTCCACTCTTGATAAAATGACAAATTCAAGAAATGCTCGTAGCTCAGATATTTTAACTTCATTACACGTAAATAAAATGTATATAAATTGTCACCTCCCCCCTTTGGTGGGCCTAAATTGTCAGGATGGGTGGCGGTCAAGGTTAAGGGTGGTGACTGTAAATATGAGTCTGTGGGTTAGTAATTGATGTTCGGTTTTGGTTTTTATAGTTTGATTGTACTGCCATGATCTATTACAAGATGTGATGTTGATATGAAATAACTACATGGAATTACTTAGGAGCTCATGGCAGAACGAAGTAAAGCAAGGAATGCTTGAATAATGACCTGGCTGACCTTTAGGTGGCCTTACATGGGTATGAACCCCGGTACCCTGGGCACGATGGTTAGCCTCTCAGCGGCACTCGTACTCGGTGATCCGGCGTCCTGACCCGCGTAGCTCCCAAAATAGGCAGCGTGTCCCTCCTAGGTTCAATAGTGAGTTGTCAGCCCAGTTAGCCCCTTAACTTAACGATGTATCCCGTCTCCTAGCCTGATTGACCGTGAGGATTGCTGACACTGATTAGGTTGTTGGCCCAGATGTTCTATTGTTTACTAACTAATCAAAACACTTTGCAATACTCGTTTTGTCACTTACAATCGACAACACAACCAATGTTAAACAAACAATGCCTCAATTTATATCTTCGATTACAAGATAGTAGAATAAACCGAATAAAATTACCTCAAAAGTAATAAATGGTGAGTAGTATTTTCAAATAAAAAATTTCCAATCATGATTGATTACCCAACGTTGGCTAGTAGTAATAAAAAAAGTTAAATTTACCTAACAAATGTTTATTGTGAACAATGTAAACAAAACATAACTGTTTAAATTTTCATTTCACAGACAACTTTCCTAACAAAACAATGCACACTGAAATACAAGTGCTATCAATATAATATTACAGAATCTAACAAAAAAAATGTAATTAAGACATTCCAAAGAGCGTTACTGTTCATTAGACACCTTATAATTAAACTTTTGTGTGTGTGTGTTATAAGAACTTGGGTCCGATTGACCCAGCATGCATTTTAGGGATAGCTATGAAAATGATTATATATATATACATAAAATCTACCTACAAAAATGGCACAAACCCTACAACATGTTTTTAGTTGGAAGTATTTGTAGAGATTCCAAAACTAACTAAGCTCTAAAACGTAAGTAAACGAAAAATATTAGTTATCATATAATTATATCAACGGGTCATTTTAACAAATGCTATGCAGCGTAGGATTAATACCGGTACTCTAGAAATAATATTTCTTCTATATGATTAAACACCCGAACACATTATTAACCAGCGTACATCATTATATTAAGGCTTCTTTTCATGAAATTACCTTAACCAGTCTTTTAATAGCCCCGTTGGAATGTACCCACTGTTAGAGCAGACCATACATTTATCACGAAGGGGCTCCATTTATCAGCTATTTCCCCTCAACCTCCTTTTTTAATCGGAAAAATCAAAACAGGTGGCACATAATTTCCACCGGCACTCACAGCACGAACCGCTTTCTTTCCTTCGCTTGCAACAAATTTAGGAACTGTAGTTATTCTCATTTCATTTATATTTAAAATTTGAGTTAGTGGAAAGTCATATTTTGACTCGGAGGACACATGATTATCTAAAATAAAATATCAACTTGAATCTTGTAAAGATTTGTCACTCGAGCCAGACTAGTCTCTTGAGCAATCCAAAGTGTGAAAAGTGTGCAGATTTTTTTCTTCCTCATAAAACTGTATGCCTAGTTTTTATATCAGCTCATTATCTTGTACATTTTTAATTCCATTTGTTCCTGCGAATTAATATGCCAATAATCGTCAAAAATATTTTAATGTCACACATCTAAGATCTCGAAATGTTTAGCCGATTCATTTTTTTTTTCGTCAAAAATCTCCGCAAACCTACTCAGTTTATATACACCAAACCCTTGAAACATTTAAAAAATAAATTCCTTGTATTTTATATCAAAGTTTCGAAACATGGTGATTAATTAAACTAAATGTTTCTAACTAAGCAATTTTTATTTAATCCGGCCATAAAAATTGTTGTGCTATAAAAACTGCAAAAACACGGCTCATTCTTCACCCCATCTTAAGCTCAATGAATTTTGTTCCGACGAGAGTGATCCACGTCCAGACATCACACTAATGGGACAGAGAGGGAGAAGGCAATGTTGAGGAGAAACGTCCAGACATCACACTAATGGGACAGAGAGGGAGAAGGCAATGTTGAGGAGAAACGTCCAGACATCACACTAATGGGACAGAGAGGGAGAAGGCAATGTTGAGGAGAAACGTCCAGACATCACACTAATGGGACAGAGAGGGAGAAGGCAATGTTGAGGAGAAACGTCCAGACATCACACTAATGGGACAGAGAGGGAGAAGGCAATGTTGAGGAGAAACGTCCAGACATCACACTAATGGGACAGAGAGGGAGAAGGCAATGTTGAGGAGAAACGTCCAGACATCACACTAATGGGACAGAGAGGGAGAAGGCAATGTTGAGGAGAAACGTCCAGACATCACACTAATGGGACAGAGAGGGAGAAGGCAATGTTGAGGAGAAACGTCCAGACATCACACTAATGGGACAGAGAGGGAGAAGGCAATGTTGAGGAGAAACGTCCAGACATCACACTAATGGGACAGAGAGGGAGAAGGCAATGTTGAGGAGAAACGTCCAGACATCACACTAATGGGACAGAGAGGGAGAAGGCAATGTTGAGGAGAAACGTCCAGACATCACACTAATGGGACAGAGAGGGAGAAGGCAATGTTGAGGAGAAACGTCCAGACATCACACTAATGGGACAGAGAGGGAGAAGGCAATGTTGAGGAGAAACGTCCAGACATCACACTAATGGGACAGAGAGGGAGAAGGCAATGTTGAGGAGAAACGTCCAGACATCACACTAATGGGACAGAGAGGGAGAAGGCAATGTTGAGGAGAAACGTCCAGACATCACACTAATGGGGCAGAGAGGGAGAAGGCAATGTTTAGGAGAAACGCACACGCATATAACCGGTGGGACGGTGGGGAAAAAGGTTTAAAAAAAAGCAAGTGCCCGGACGAGATTTGAGCCCCGACCTCTGTCACTGGTCAGATGACGCCTGTATCCGCTTGGGCACTAGTCTCTATACAAGATCTCTTGGCTTCTGAAGAATTAAATAACAGTTAAACTCCCACAATAACTTTGAGTTTTTATTGCACTTTTATATTCCTCATTGGTAGGCACGTGGATTAAACGTCAAGCTCGTTTAGTCTGGTTCGCTTATGATGGCTTGGTCGGGGTTTGAATCCTGGCGGGTGTGTTGAAGGTGGTTTTTCCTAAATACTTCACCATTCTCTCAACTCACATTCAGATAAATTCCAACTATAACTTTATAATTCCTATCCCATTATTGTAACTAAATTTGATTAGTCTGGATGGGTACAAAGAGTAAAATAAATCTTAATTTTAATACATGATTTCATTTTACAAGTTGTTTTTTGTATGAACATGCCTATATTAGCTGAAAGCGACATATTATCTAATAATGATGTCGAAGTGGGTCAGTGAAGGGAGGTCTCAAGGTCACGGATACTGGCTGTTACCAGTTGGAAGGTCACACGGGTTCATTATCCAAACACGACGAGGACATTATGCTTAGGTTTAATGATAATGCGGGCTCTCGTCCCATCCTGTCATTTGCATCTTTATCAATTTAGAATTCTTCAATTCTGTTTACACGTAATTTTAAACTCTTTTCTCGCTGTCTCTACGCACTTAAAAAAAACACGTGAGGTTGGCCTTGTTTATTTGTATATCAATTTGTTGATTAATTGTGTTAGTACTCGAGTATTTTATCTTAAAAATACTGAATAATAGTTTTTTTTTACAGGCTGCAATAATTTAGTTTGTAAGCTTTCAAAGCCATAAATGAGATGGTACGGTGAGTTGCGATTCCCTATTCTTTATGCTTGTACGTCTAGAGGAGAGGTCCTAGCGACAAGAATCCGTATCGGACATACGTTGAGCACAACATGGATTTTTAATGAGGGGGGAGGGGGGGGACCACCTCCAGTGTGTGAGCTTTGCGATGTTCCTCTTAGTGTGTACCACATTTTGGTGTGGAGTGTCGCAAGTACACCCCTATTCGCCAGTCTCCCGGTTTTAACGGTGACCTTCGTATTTTGTTACGTGACAGTGCGGACTAGGGTGACCGCAAAAAATTGATGTCGGAATTTTGTTCGTCTGGACCCCACAAAACGATTCCTCTTTCCAGATATTGAGATAGCCGAAATTTGAGCTCGATTAAACGACGTTAACCCGTGCCGCTCGTCGCTCAAAGTTTGAAAAAATCCAAATTTTTGGCCAAAAAGCTGACATATGGAGCCATAACTCCAGAACGGTAAATAATAAAAACACGCTTAATATCTCAAAAGAAAGCTAATGTTGTTCTTCAAAATTTATTTTCTGTACATAATTGTTGTTATTTTAAGTCAAACAGAGTTACAGCAGCCTTTGACCCCAAAAACGTGACCTGGTACCATTAGGAGCCAGTTTGGGAGTATTCAAATAATTTTACGGGTTTTTACATAATGTGTCTCGGAATTAACATTTTTTTGTTAAAAAGTATTTTGGAACTCAATTTTCAAACATAAAGAGCCTTTTGTTCAAATTTAATATTTTATTATATAGGGATTACCTGACTAGTTTACCAAAGAAAGACCTGTTTGACAGGTAAAAGGGAGGGTGAATCTAATTTCTATTTTTGGGATGGTGATTTTACTTCAGCGTACAACCGACCTTTTATTTATTCAGTTTAGTTTCTAAAGTGCCTTTGAGCTGGTTAGATCGAACAATTATCTAGTGAAGATATTTTAACGTTTTTTTTTAAATTTTCCAAGTGTGTGTGTTATTGTTTTTATAACTATTATAGTATTATTTTAAAAGACATTTTAAAACATTTTATTGAAATCAAAGTTTGTAATATATTTTGTTAACTGTTATTTACCTATTGGACTCTGAAATGGCATCCACATCAGGTGTACAAAGCCGGACCAAGGATAAAATATTTCTTGTGGGCTATCCCATTCACCAGATCACCGGTTGTAAACTACCCTCAAATCGTCAAGTTTTGTGTGTTTTATTTTATAATTTACGTGCTGTGAAATTAACTGTAAGAGAATCAGCAAAACTTGCCATACGAGAAGTGTTCATTTTTTGGGAGAAAGCTCGAATCCCGACTAAACATGAGCAAGATGCAATTACTAAGCTGGAAAAACTTCACGCCGAATGGAGAACTCTTCAAAAGGACCGGAAGAAAACATCGGAAACGGTCAAGAACAAATTTAAACAGTTTGTTGAAAAGTTGGATGATCTCTTTGATATTGCTCTGTTGAAAAGTTGGATGATCTCTTTGATATTGCTCAACAAGATGCCTTGGCTCTGATGAAATCGGAAGAAATAAGGCGTTTCTCGTGAAACAGAGGCAGAAGGGCCGCCCAGGTTCCATGTCTGGAGTGGATCTCAAGTTGTCTCGAGCTGAAGAAATCAAGGCGCAAAAGGAACGTGCAAAAATGAACCGACAAATCCAAGAAGAAACTTTTGATATTGGTGAGTTTTTTTATTATTATTATTCTAAAAAATAGATGAATAATAGATAATTGATATTTTTTAAATAATACCTATTGATAATTAGAAGTAGGTAATTTATTACCTATGTATTATTACTATTCTGCTAAAACGACAAGTTTTTATAGTCTTTTTTTCTCTTTCTTTTGTTGCTTCTTAGAGACGGATGATGAAGACAAGTTCGAAGAAGGAGAAGAAGAAGAAGACACTGAAGAGGACAGCATCTACCAGGAACTTGAGAGCTTGGAGGAAATGGACATCCATGAAGAAGCTGTAGAAGATCCAGGACCATCTGAGAGCAAGAGGATGAAAGTTTCATTTGCAAGGGGCGTTAAAGAGATTTTAAACATGAAATTGTCCATTTTGTTAGATCGATGTAAAGTATCCGACAGAAATGCCACGAGAATTTTAATAGTTACTCTAGAAGCATTAAACCTTGACCCTCTTGAGTACAAAATCTCGAAAACTTTATTACATTATAGAAGGCAAATGTTCAGAGAACAATATACTAAAACATTTTTGGATAAAGTAAACATTCCTGAAAAAGAGCCCGTGGTTGTCCATTGGGACGGTAAACTTTTACCGGGTGTTTTAAAAAATGAACAGTGTGAGCGAATAGCTATTGCTATTTCATATGGCGAAAAGGAACAGCTGTTGGGAGTTCCTGTAACAGCAAACAGCTCTGGAGAGGAGCAAGCCGTAGCCGTATATGAATGCCTACATGAATGGGGTCTTCCCAGCACCGTCAAGGCGATGTGCTTCGACACTACAGCATCCAACACAGGAAGAGTCAGAGGAGCATGCGTCATATTGGAGCAAATGTTAGGAAGAGAATTGTTATACCTAGCTTGCCGTCACCATATATTGGAAATTCTGTTAAGAGGCGTATTCGACACAAAAATGGGATCAACCACTGGACCGCATCCAGACATTTTTAAGAGATTCCTCACTGCGTGGCCCAAGATAGACAAAGGAAAATACGACACAGGTATCAGTGACAATCTAATACAAAAGCAGCTAACTCCAGAAGTAATTGCAAATGTTACTGCTGAATTCGAAACCAAATTAAATGAGAGCCACCCCAGAGATGACTGCAAGGAGCTATTGCAGTTGGTTCTCGTATTTGTTGGATCACTAGACGGCAATGTTGTGGGTTTTAGAACTCCAGGAGCCATTCATCACGCTAGGTGGATGGCAAAGGCTATTTACTGCTTAAAAATGTTCATTTTTCGTCGTCAATTTAAGATGTCTAAAGAAGAAGAAAGTTCTGTGCGTGCCATTTCTGTTTTCCTAGTTAAAATTTACTGTAAAGCTTGGTTCAATGCTTCAAAAGCTCATCTTGCACCAAAGCAAGATTTAGGTATTTTGCATAGTCTGCCAGACTATAAAGAATGTGACAACGACATTGCAGAAATAGCCCTGACCAAATTTTCGAATCATTTGTGGTATTTGAATGTAGAGTTGGTGGGATTATCTTTTTTTGATCCCACCATTACTGACGATGAAAAGTTGTTAATGGCTAATAAATTGCTCAGTAGCACAGATGAACCATCAGAGCACGCTAGGGTTGTAAATCCAAAAGTTAGGAAAGAAAAATTAAAAGAGGTTTTTGATGGAGGATTGGTAAATTTACTTACCAAAGAAACGTTTACATTCTTTGACCGATTTAATATAAAAACAGGTTTCCTAAGACAACATACAAACACCTGGCCTCAAAATAATCACGTCCAAGAAGGATTGAAAATTGTCAAAACATTAAAAGTAGTTAATGATATGGCTGAGCGTGGTGTTAAATTAATAACCGACTTTAACAACCTTTTGACAAAAGATGAAGGCCAAAAGCAATATGTCCTGCAAGTTGTAAGCAAATGCCGAGCATTATATCCTGACGTTTCAAAAACTACTTTAACAAAAGCTCTAGAATAGATTAGATAACTATGTAAAATTATCAACTCATGTAGATACTACGTCTGTATCTTTTCTCTGTCTGTTTTGTATGTATTATATACCTGATTTTTATATTTTAAAATAAAAAATGTCATTAGACTTATCAGTATTACTTGTTTTTTTATTATATTTCTACTTTAAACTCAAAAATATACCAAAAAAAGCCTAATTTATCACTTAATAACAAAATATACGAAGTATGCTCCTAGTGGTACCAGGTCACGTTTTTGGGGCTAAAGGCTGTTGTAACTCGGTTTGACTTAAAATAACAACAATTATGTACAGAATATAAATTTTGAAGAACAACATTAGCTTTCTTTTGAGATATTAAGCGTGTTTTTATTATTTACCGTTCTGGAGTTATGGCTCCATATGTCAGCTTTTTGTCAAAAAATTTGGATTTTTTCAAACTTTGAGCGACGAGCGGCATGGGTTAGCGTCGTTTAATCGAGCTCAAATTTCGGCTATCTCAATATCTGGAAAGGGGAATCATTTTGTGGGGTCCAGATGAACAAAATTCCGACATTTTTTTCCCCCTCTATGAGATCCGGTCACGCTAGTGCGGACGGAGTAATTGGTTTACTTTGTTTTATACGCCAGGCGAATCTTTTTAAAGAAATTAGAGACACTCTCATAAAGAGTATTATTTGTTGGTTGTATCATACTAAAATTTACTTAAAAATATATATATATATATATATATATTTACGTATTTTTTCTTAACTTATACCCGCCTCGGTGGCGTAGTTGGCTAACGCGCTTGTCGTGTTGAGCTCGACTGCTGAGGACGGGGAGATCGAGGTTCGAATCTCGGTCGGGTGAACTAGGGGTGGTTTTTCCTAATTGGTTTTCCACTCTCCCTCCACGCAAATGCGGGTTCACTTCCTCTAATTCAACCTTCCCAATTCCCAATCCATTAGCGTAATTAGTACTTAAAGCGTATAACCCGAACGGGGAGTAAGACGCGGTGCTAAATAATAATAATAATCTTAACTTATGTTTTGTATTTTAGTTATTAGATTCATCTGCTTTGTATGTGAAATATTGATTTTGATTATTTCCTGAATAAATCTTACTGTTTGAAAGAAAAAGGTTTTATCGCCTCTTTTAAACACTAACAAGAACAACCCAGCGCTATTTGGCGCATGGTCTAAATGTGATTTTCTGTGGACGGGGGAGGTCAGGCGTAGTGAGGGCGGTTTTTCCCATATGTGCTCAGATTATTCATCAACGCAAATGCGGATACATTTCATATAAATGATATATTTTCTCATCCTTACCACATTGGCACAGTTTATATTAATGCGTACAACCCGAACTGGCGGTGAGACGCGGTGTAGAAGTAAAACGCTTACAGCACTTGAAAACATCTCTGACCATAATATAATTGTGTTTGTTCATCATCAAGTACAGTTTCCTGCCAACGGTAGGGTCTGTCTCGAACACAAGTCTCTCCATTTACTTCTCCCCTCCCACTTCCTCCACACTGATCCCATTCCATTCCTCTCCACACTTCCTTTATCCACCTGTCTCTGTGTCTTCCTCTTGGCTTCCTGCCTGCCACCCTCATTTCGAGCATCCTCCTTGGAATCCTGCGATCCTCTTCACATGTCCACACCACCTCAATATAACCATCTCCATCCTATCACGCAGGGGCTCCTCCTTCACTCTTTCTCTCTCCAACTCTTTCATTCTTAACCTTCGTATCCTTGTCACTCCTAGCCCAACTCATCAGACTTTCTACTATGTATTCCATTATGTTTATTAATAAGACTCGATGGAACGTCGTGTGCTCCTAAACTTCTTCTCGGACCCTTGGAGGGTACGCGTGCCACCGTTTGGGAGACACTGCTATAGATTAAGCACCCACCGGGGTCCGCGTCTTTGTATCCGTCCGGGATGTCCGCATGCTTCTATTATTGTGGCAGGAGTGAGAAGTGGAATTTAGAGGAAATATACCCCCATTTATCAGGAGTGGGAAACCAAATTACATCCAGCCGTGATTTGGACGCCAACCTACTACCCATCACATAAAGGTCAAACAAAGACGAGACTAATGCCTTTGTCCGTGTGCTCACTGGCGCGGCGATTGGGCTAAAGTATTTAGTTTATTAAAATACATTTCAAATGAAATATTTTTATTTTTAATATTATTAAATTTTTACATCGATAAATTATTTTGTATCTCAAATTGTTGCGGGAATTTGAGCAAACTTATTCTTCTTCTTATTATTATTATTATTATTCGCATTAGCACCGCGTCTTACTACCCGTTCGGGTTATACGCACTCACGCTAATGTGTAATGGTAGGGTGATTGTGAGATGAAATGGAGAGGACCTACAGTTTAACGTGGAATCCGAACCACGGTGGAGGCCTGGCATTTCCCACATTCACAAGATGTATTGTCAGAGGTGAAGGAGGGGTTTGGTAATCAGATAAATCTGGGCCGGGACCGAGGATTGAACACCGGCCGCCAGCACAGAGCAAACTTGTTAATTTGCGCTTATGTAAAGTGCCCCCAAGGTCATTTTCATGAAAAAATAAGATTTGCCATTTTGTTTGTAAAGTTGATCAGTGCCTAAATACAAAACTTAATCCAAATCGTTAAAGCTGATTAAAAAAATTGCCCTTAATTTTAGGGTTGATTATTTAATTCCAAAAATCCCTCGGGCGAACCTTGTTAAATCTCTGAATGCTAAAATAACTACTACTAAGGGTAGAATAGTTTCGGGTCTAGGCCAAAATTAGACAAACAAATAAATAGATAAAAGGTATTGCGAAAGCAACTTTTTGAAACGTTGACATGAGTTTGGTGATTACAATAATCTTTCTATACGAAGGGTCAAGAGAAAGTGAGAATGTTGATCACAGCCTTGAGCAGGAAATCACTGAAGGAACAATTCTCGTGGTGCTTTGAACCGGATTGGCCGTGGAACCGCAACCTCAAGTTCAAGTAATGATAGGAATGTGACGTAACTTTAAACACGCCACTCTCTATCTATATAAAACAATTTGTCACTTTTTATAATTATATATCTATTTAAAGTGCACTCTTAGAGCGAGCTGATTCTATCACCCCATGACCTGAAAAATAACTTTTTTTTATATAAGGGATAAAATACCCAAACCCACGATCATAATTTCCTCATCGATTTAGGGAAATAAATTAGAACACCCGGCTGGGATTTGAACCCCAACCTTCCAGTCACCGGCAAATCAGACTAGACGAGTTTGAAGTTTAGTTCCCGCGTCTACTGGTGCGGGTTTTATCTCTCGGTTTAGTGTTATAACCATATTAATGTTTTGACACACATGAATAATTCTCTTCAATTAACACCCTTGTTTAATTCAAACAACAGGTCCTGTGTACCCGCCTCGGTGGCGTAGTTGGCTGACGCGCTAGTCGTGTTGAGCTCGACTGCTGAGGACGGGGAGATCGAGGTTCGAATCTCGGTCGGGTGAACTGGGGGTGGTTTTTCCTAAATGGTTTTCCACTCTCCCTCCACGCAAATGCGGGTTCACTTCCTCTACTTCAACCTTCTCAATTCCTAATCCATTAGCGTAATTAGTACTTAAAGCGTATAACCCAAACGGGCAGTAAGACGCGGTGCTAAATAATAATTTATATATTGCATAACGTTTTAATACCAGTTTCCGCATATTCTGTAAATATACACCAATTTGGTGGAAATGGAAACGGCAGAGTTAAAAGGAAATACACCTTCATATAAACTATTTAAGAAAAAAACCCACGAGCGATTAGTTTTTTTTAATAATCTTAAAATATTGTATATATTGTTCAATGTAGTTTTTTTCGAAACAGATCCACATTGGATCACCTTGTTTGTATGGAGACACTGGTCCTTGCTGCCTTCTTCCGCAAACATCTTACTCTGGCTCTTTCGTTTTTATTTAAGGCTTATGATGCTACCTTAAGATACGGATGCTTGATATTTTTTTAATGGGGTGCCTCAGAGCTATATTCTAAGTTGTCCTTTGCGATCAATAGTATTGTAAATAATGTTCGCTCCATGGACTTAAAGCGTTGAGTATTGGATTTCGCTTTTCTGCGGCCAAAATGACTTCCTCTAAATATAACCTTCCTAATCCCTGAACCTATTAGCATAATTAGTAAATAAGCTTTTAGCCCGGATGGGTAGTAACACATGGTGCTAAACAAAAAAAAAAAAGCGTGACTTCACCGGCATCCACAACTGTTAGGTTCCTGAAACTCTTATTCGATTTTCAACTCTAGTGTATTCCACAAATTAAAGAGCTGAAGGCGAGGTGTTTTGAATCTCTCATCGTGATGGACGTAGTTATTGGTCGCTCCAGGACTGCTGATAGGGAAACCTTGATGTTTGCCATTTGAATCTTATTCTTAAAGCGTATTTAATTTCTCATATTGAATAGTTTTTAATTGGCTTTATTTTTATTCTTGTATTTTATCAGCTGTTCAGAGCATACCATTTTTTTGTTTATTTGCTACTAACGGAATTCTATTGGATTTTTAATAAAACATGTCTTTATATCTTAAATGATTGCGTAGTCAAAATTCCACTAAACATTAACAATTATTTAACTAATTTGAATATATTAATAATTATAAAGCTAAATATGCAACAGTAGCAAGTTCATTCTTCCCACCATGAAGGACAATAAAACATTAGTATTGAATTGAATATCAATATGTAAGCTCTTTTATAAGAACACTGAAGGAGATATTTAAAAACTTAACTTTTGGTTCATCAAAAGTACATTTAACATGTTTGAAAAAACAGAAACTCTCAATTTTAACTAAAATAATAATTGCAAACTAGTATGCTCTAAATTAATTTGGTTAATATTTTATATAATGCCATTTGTTGCTATGATCAGTTAGTTTCACATTAAATACCCAAATACAAAATTAATATTTTTTCACATTCTGCTTTTGATACACTTTCAGAATCATTTACTTACTTACTCTATGGCATTAGGAACTCGTAAGTTCATTGCCCCACTTAACAAAAGTACGCCACCTATCCCATAAAATATTATTAATAATTAGCACCACGTCTTACTACCCGTTCGGGTTATACGCTTTAAGTACTAATTACTCTAACGGATTAGGAATTGGGAAGGTTGTATTAAAGGAAGTGAACCCGCATTTGCGTGGAGGGAGAGTGGAAAACCATTTAGGAAAAACCACCCCCAGTTCACCCGACCGAGATTCGAACCTTGATCTCCCCGTCCTCAGCAGTCGAGCTCAACACGACAAGCGCGTTAGCCAACTACGCCACCGAGGCGGGTTATCCCATAAAATGAAGGCTACTGGATCTGGCGCTTAGTCCTTCAATTATAAAGCTTTAGACACTTCCCCAAACAATTTTCTTTAGCACCTTGTCTTACTACCCGTTCGGGTTATACGCTTATGCACTGATTACGCCAATGATTTTAGGAATTAGGAAGGTTATATTTACAGGAAGTGTACCCGCATTTGCGTGGAGGGAGAGTGGAATACCGTTTTGGAAAGACCACCCTCAGTGCAACAGACCGAGATTCGAACCTCGATCTCCCCGTCAGCGGCAGTCTAAATCTAGAGTAAGAGTAGCGCGTTAGACCAAGTGGCCACCGAGGTGGTTTTCCCAAACTAATTAAACGTCTTGGATTCATTGATGACCCAAACACACTCACTAGACAAATAAGGTTAAATCTTTAATAAAACCGCTCCCCGGGCTATAGCTCATATGGTGTCGTGGTGCAATATCGGGTGCTACGCGTGTGGTGTGCCAGCCAGGGGTAGTTGCAGCGTTCTACCGATGATGCACCAAGGTGACCACTCGTCAGTGGCGTGTGAACTGGGACTCTTAAAGCTGACCACAAGGAATGAATTTTGGACTTAGAACATACTATGCATGGGAATGGCATGAGTGATAACAAATAATAAAGTCTACAGAAAGACTAGACGAACTGTTGCCTAATTCAAAGTGCAGTCGCTGACCGAGAACCTATCATCATTGTACTTAGTATTATTATTAGCACCGCGTCTTACTACCCGTTCGGGTTACACGCACTTACGCTAATGTGTAATGGTAGGGTGATTGTGAGAATAACGTGGAATCCGAACCACGGTGGAGGCCTGGCATTCCCCACATTCACAAGATGTCTTGTCGGAGGTGAAGGAAGGGTTTGGTATTTGTTTTGGTTTGCACTTAGTAGAAAGAAGAGTTATGCAATCTATTCATTTAACGGCTCATATTGAATATCTTGATGCATTAATATGTTACATATACATTTATGTATTCTTTTTTTTATCCTATATTCATCATCATCATCAATCATATTTCTCATATATGAGTTTACTCTCACTAAGCCCAATTTTACCGATGTGCTCCAATAAAATGAGTTAAACAAAAACTTCGGATATTTAATTTGCAATCCAACTAAACGGTTATATTTTCTGTAATGGAAGATTGAGCTCAACATATATATGTAAAAAAAATAAATCCATACCTATTGTCGTTCATTTTGAAGTAAAATAAAACGTGAAAGAAGTATTGACCTATACGGTATACATGCTCGTAGGTCTCTACTTTATATGTCTAAACGCTCTACAGATCGCAACCCATTCTTTTTGTATTGGCTTCAGCCTTTAACAAAATATAACCCTGTTGAAATTTGTTTCAAATAGATTGCCCGAAGTAAGAATTTTCTTTGAAATAAAAGCATTTCCTTATATTGTTCAACAATAAATGTTCATAAATAGCCCATGGATCCGAGGGAAGCGCCTCTCCTTTACAAGCCATTCCTTTTTCCTTTGCGGGCGCTACATTCTTTTATGATGCAGTTAAAACTTTGACCGGCTTCGTCGGCTCCGCGTGTCCGCATTTATTGTCCCTGGTTGGCTGGGCTGAAGGTGCGATTGAAAATTGGGGCACCATCACGCGGAGTATGACGCAGTTTTCTTTGCTTTTGATTGAACAAAAGGGATTAATCTTGACAGAATTGTCCTTTTTTTAGCACCGCGACTTACTACCCGTTCGGATTATACGCTTATGTACTAATTACGCTATTAGTTTTTGAGATTAGGAAGGTTATACTTAGAGAAAGTGTACCCGCACTCGCGTGGAGTGAGAGTTAAAAACCATTGAGGAAAAAACAACCTTAATACACCAGGTCGGGATTTTAACCCTGATCTCCCCGCCACCGGGATACAACACTATACCCACATTTGTTTTTATAAATGGACATAAATTACAGTTATAAAATGTTACTAGGTCTACTTTCATGTATTAATACGTTAATTGGTGTGATCAGCAACGGTCCCTTCTGATATATCCTCGAAACCTATGAACTAACACTAATAATATAGTAAAATGTTATTAATGTTGATCGCAAAAAATGTATTTTATTTTCTAAAACGCGCTTCAAATGTATATTCATTAGAAAATCAAGGTATGGATATGTTTTACATTTTGTTATAGCGCTCCTTGATTCGGGTCAAGAAAATACTTATCAAAAGATCCGTAACGCAAGTCTGAAATACAAATTTATTGTTCTTTATGTTAGACCTAATAGCTAATTAAACTTATCAGTAATCATAAACATCTTCACTATCATTTCTGTCATGTTCCCTTTTATTTTTTTATCAATCCGGTTTATCTTGATCGTTTGGTTTCGACTCACGTGTGATCGTTCGTATGGACCGTGAAACATTAATATCAGCTTTAATGTCATTGATTACATGTGGTGCATATGCACACGATAAGCTTTATTGTTTAGGAGGTCCAAATTATCTTTTCAAGATTTGCTTTCACTCATTTCTTGCACAAATACCTATTTTTGAACGTCAGTACTATAACTGGTTCTTTCCAATGCATGACTTACAAACGTGCATACTTCAGGCATAATAAATAAGATGTTATGAGAAGCTCTCTTAGTTTAGTTGGACGGCCATCGCTTCGTTGTTTACCGACATGTATAGTGTCCCGCTCGGGAGTTGAATACAGGCCTACAGTCTGAATTTCCTTAGATAAAATCGAAATTTAAAGTATGTGTAACAAATATATATCTTTTTTTATTTAGCACCGCGTCTTACTACCCGTTTGGGTTATACACTTTAAGTACTAATTACGCTAATGGATTAGGAATTGGAAAGGTTTAATTAGAGGAAGTGAACCCGCATTTGCGTGGAGGGAGAGTGGAAAACCATTTAGGAAAAACCCGCCCCAGTTCACCCGACCGAGATTTGAACCTTGATCTCCCCGTCCTCAGCAGTTGAGCTCAACACGACTAGCGCGTTAGCCAACTACGCCACCGAGGCGGGTTGTAACAAATAGCCTCTGTAAAAAAATGCTTTATTCCTAGGTTTTAAACAACGCGGTACATAATCGTTTGACTTAAAAACTATCCAAAGGAAAATGTTAAAGAATGTGATCAGCCTACTTCTGTACCGGTACTTAAATATTTAATAACTATTTTTAAAAATTATTTAAAAAGACCCCGGCAAGCACAATTTTGGTGTAGTTATGACTTAGTGACAACATCATAGGATGTGTTAATGATGGCGAGGCGGCATTATTCCGGTAAAAATTGAGTATATTACACTTGGTAGAAATAATCAAAGAAAGTTACTTTACATCCTCTGGCTTATGGGGTTTTATGTTTCACGTCATACTACCCGTCCGGGCAGTACAAAAAATCATACTAAAAGGGGTGGGAAGAAGGAAATGAGATTATTTAGGAAATGTACTCGCGTTTGCGTGCAGGGCGAGGGGGGAATCATGTAGTAAATAAACTCCTCACTACACCCGGTCGGGATTTAAGCCTCTACCTTCCAGTCACCAACAAACCAGACTAGTTGAAACTTCCGCCTTTTCCCGCACGCCCAGTGGTGTGGCTTTATTAGTAGACCCATTAACTGTGTCTCAAATATAACACTAAAGCTCAAAATGCCATATGAAACATACATGCCCATCAAGAGTTTGTAAATATTACGTTCTGATATAAAATTCCTATAACCAACAACACATTAATGATAACTGAACAAAGAGCAATTTAATCATGTATTTTAAGACGAATTCTCATCTGCACTGATTCCATGAGTGTTCTGTTGGCATTGTCCTTTGTACTCCTGTAACACTCGTGCAGATGATACACGATTAAAATTTTAAGATTGGTTCGCTAAACACCCGGCCCGCCTTCTGCTGGACTCCTGGTCACGCCGGTCTTTCAAGTAATGAACTGGTGGACCAGACCAGCTAAGGAGGCGGTTCATTTTCCTCCCGAGCGAGTTTGGGTGTCATGTTTTTAGATATGAGGCGCTGAGTGCACAAGTGGCCTAAGCCCTAATTGGTTGTTTTGAGTTATCGAAGTATTAAGTTTTAACGAAAATTGATTTTTTATATTGGAGATAAAGTGCCATAATTTATTGATTGTATGTATAATTTAGCTCTGCAATGTCACATATTTTTAAAAATATTTCTAGATTTAAATTTACCAAAAATATTGTGGCTTGGGCTATTTATAAATTTTCTTATTTTGCTACGATTTTGCTCGTATAACAGTAATTAATATATTGGGGGTTGAGCCAAAGGAGAGTCTAATAAAAAGAAAACATATCAATCATAAATTTTTGAATTTAATGTCCTGATAGTTTTATTTATTTTGCAAAGCAGAAAATATATGTAATTACTATTGAGCTACAATGAAGTATAACCTTAATCACCGTCATAAAATTCAGACATCAGTCCATCTTCAACGACAGTCGATGAATATTTGAGATTTAAATAAAATGGGCGATTAAGTGGTAGTATGTAGTTTAAGAGTTCTTTCAACTTCTTAATTTTGGCATCGTTGATAGGTCTTCCCCTTGGGTAGAGAATTCCAAGTTGGGCAGAAATAACTTCTTTAATTCTTTTCCCGATGTCAACAGAGGAAAACAAACTATCTTGATTGTTTGAATTATTATATTAGATAATGTAGGGTTATTTCGAGTAGCGCAACCATTGTATTTTCAGCCACTCTACTTTACTCCTGTCAGCACTAACTTTACGGATCGTAATGTGGTTTTTTTTCAAGTTGTTTAAAGCTATACAAATCTTCCGTTTTCATTTTAGTGACATTATAGATTGTATTTTTTCTTGCTGCACTTATGACACCCATATAATCATCTGGTACAAAAATATTAGGGTGATACTTCTTTTCTTTCTCGATGAGACCATACGGACAGTTTCATAGTCAAATTGAGTACGCCTCAAGTGCGGCGCTATACTAAGTTCAGGACGACACCTACCTAAACCATAATAGAATGGGCCAGTTTCCTATGCGAGAACGGCCCATTCCATTCGAGTTTAGGTAGGTACTAAATTTTACTATGAAACTGGCCCAAAGTCTTTGTCACAAACCAAATACGAGCGCTTGGAGACTTAGAACTTGTGATCTATTAATTTGACGGTGAATTGATTCGAAGTGACAATGTAGTTGCAAAGAGAATCCAGACCGCCAGATTGGTCACTGTACATGCTCAGATTAGATGTTAGATGTAACATTATTCTTGATGAAGTTCAAGAGAAAGGACCCCATTTCCGGTGGTCCTCTAGAAGTTGTTGACTCATCCCAAACACACATGCAAAGGTTGAAAGGTTATGCATTCCCAAACAATAAGTCCACAATTTCCTCTTGTAATAATATACAGCAGGCCACAATACTGGTGTTGGTAATGTTTTCATCAGGTTGAACGAAATCACAGTAAAGTCATTTTCTAGGATTCGTCCCCTTTCTGCATCGATTTTCATTCAATTTCTAGCAGACTCTGCTTTGCGTAGGTGCAGTTTCCTTTCCATTTTAATAGTCGCCTGTTATATTGGTGGAGCAGACCTTATTTTTATGTTGAAAGCATCACATTTCCGGCAGCTATCTGAAAGTGGAGTGTGGAAATGGTAGTTAAAATTTACATTAAATGTTTGACGGAAAATAAAAAGTGATACTGGTTCCTCACTGTGCTGATCTTTATACAATTTATACACGATTGTAATGTTCAGATATGATGAAAGATATTCCTGATTTGGATTTTTGTTTCTTGAATATTGTGGAATATATGTGGGAAATTTAGAAATAAACTGTTTGACTTTCGATACTTTCTCATCAGATGTTTTGTTTGTAGGGTTGTTTTTTAATCCTCGCTTGTCAAGAGGTGGAGTGGTACCACTCGCGTTTACAGCAAGAGCCCTTGTGTGTCGACATATACTTGTGTGTTCTGTCTTTTCCATAGATCATGCTGTCTGTGTGTACAATCTTTGCTTAGGATTGACTTTTATTATACTATGCAAATAAGCTGGCTGTAAGTTATGGACTGCCAGCTCATAAAAATACTCAAATAACTTTTGCCTCTGCTCTAGGGAAATTTGTGTGTGCCATTTTAAAATGCAGGTGCAGTCAACATCTTTGAATTTTTTGTTTCTCAGCAACACTAAAACCCTTTCGGTTAACATAGCTCTTACCAGAGTTTCTTATCTTTTCCGAACATATTGTTTCCAAGTGTTCTCATTGCGAAAACCCTTTTTGCTCTTAATCTTTGACCTTGCGTGCTCTTCATTTTGAATTTCAGTTCCTGTAGAGGTTGATGGCTCATCCTGATTTTTGCTTTTAGAGAACATGTCAAACTTGGTTGCCTTTGATCGGTACTTTTCACTACATTTAGGCTGGTCATCAGTCTCAAAAGACGTGTATGACGTCTCATCTAATGGTGAATAAGATGATGAAAGATAGACATTACGAAGCTCTTCAGGTTCAGACAACTCGGATAGTAACCAGTCTTATGTAAAATAGCTGGCAAGAAATTCTATAATTTACCCTTGAATTGAATATTAAATTAACAGATTTTTTTTAAACCTGTAATGTAACTTTTGATAATAGTAATACTAAAACCAATAAACCTGGCACCAATGCTTTCCTGGTAAGCTTAACACAGATGGTTATAGTATAGTAGAATATTTGTTTTAAAAAATGATTGGATATGATAAATAAAATTTTTACCTATAATTTATCAGTTTTATTCAAGATTATGATATAATGATTTATTTTATTACTGAATTATGCTAAGAAACGTAAAATATAACAAATTATTAAAATTGAGATTCCAACCAAAGTTAAAAGCTACCTTCTTTATACTATTTTAAGAATGAATACACAAATGTAATATAATATACATGTTTATACATTGTTTTATTGTTTGATCAGTACCATTAGTCTTTACTTCATGTTTCAGTCCTCTATGCTATCTCTTTGGATAGTGCTCCTTTATCTAGGTTCTCTATGCCTCGAAATTAGTTTTTGGTTTGTTTTGTGATTTGATTGTTTTTTGTAAAGGTTTAGACTGTTTTTTGGCCTTTTCTTATATTTTCTTGACTCCTTCCACCTTCTTTAACCTTTCCTCACTCTTGGAGGCGACAAGAACATACCTTGACCCTCTAGTTCTATTGTTTTCCCTCCAAGTTAGATAGATAAGTTTGATTTTAACTCTGCCTGCCCATTTTGGTGGCCACTCAAATTAAATATTAGGCCCATCTGGTCTTGTTGGCACTATGCATATTTTTTCCCCCAATTAATTTCTCATTAACCCTCCAAATAAATGCGGATATATTTCCTCTAATTAATGCCATCTCATTTGGTATAATTAAATGCATATAGCCCTAGTGGGTAGTGAGATGCCGCGATAAAACGAAGTGAAGTCAAATTTTACTCAAATATCAAAGTAAACGGTTTAAATGTATACCCACCAGCTTTAATCGAACCATTTCTATAGTCTCTAAACTCGAACTCATTGACTGGTGTGAAGTTTAATTTCGTCTTCTCGGACAGTTTCTTGGAATTACAAGATTTGTTAAAGTTTTAATTGAATTCCTACGAGGCCCGTGAAGACAAATTTGAACAGACAAATGGGGTAACCTGCATCACATTTAGTTTATTTAATCAAATACTTGAAGATTCAAGTTGAAATTAATTTTTTGTAAACTTGGATAAAGTTTGACCAAGCCTAACATGTCGTCATGTCGTCATTATTCTTCAAGAAAGAATTGCGATACTAATAAAGAAAGCGATGTAGTAGACATAAATAACTTTTTTTTACTAAAAAAAGTGAAATTCTTAATAAGGTGTGCGTTTTATTTCTCTCGACTCCTCGGAAAGAAAAGTATTGTTGTCAAACAAACTCGAGACTCGGATCAATGTTGACGTTTCGTGACCTCTTGAACCCAAACAGAAACAGTTGTTATTGTTATGCCGTGTGTCTGTATCTTGGCGTAGAGCCTAAACCATTTTACCGATTGTGCTAAAACACGGTATCTAGGGTTTTCATAAAGTACCCCCTCCCTCTTTACCTAAGAGTATTTGAAATTTGACATACAAACCTAAAATTATTGATAGTGTACTAAAGGGGATAAAAAAATATATCGATTTTCTCGAAATCAGCTCTTAGCGATTTTGATTAAATTTTATATTCAGATACTGTTTGATATTCCAATCATAATAAAAACCCTCACGTCCTCGTTAAAATTATTTAAAGGGTATATTACATGAACGGAAATATCCACTTTTGATAGTATCTCCGGAACAATTTAGAATACGAAATAAACTATCAGAGTAAAGTTTTAATACCACTAAAATATATAGATTTTATTTTAAACACACAGTTTTACTAAACCAATGGTTTCTGTGCTAAAAACAAATATTATAATTTTTATGGGCATATTTGAAACAAGAACTTCATTGTTATGATCTGGTGGACCGAGATGTTCCTCTTTTCTCATTGTATCCATAACAATGTATGTTATTGCATTAATGCTCTTTGGTATAGTGTTTCTGCAACAATGTATATGATCTCTATTCACAATTATTTTTAGTAAATATCTATATTTTAAGATAAAAGAAATATAAAGTCTGTGTCGCACCGTACCAATTTTTGTTTAAATCACGCTATACTATCATCTTAATCACAACAATATATCTTTGTCACAACATTCATTCAACACCAGAGAAATTTAATCGCTGCCCAGTATCAGTTTTTGTAATCGTGGGAGCTGATAAACTGATAACATTAATTATATTCTAGTTTTATTAACAAACTTCGAACTATCATTTCATTCAGTTTATTACTTTAACTCTCCACCTGTTAATGCTCTTCCATTAGAGCAATATATATATTTTTTACAACCTTGGAACATGCATGACCAAAAGATACCTGTTGGCCACTGTTTTTTATTTTATTGAATAGCCTCATTGACTCATGAGTAATGCTTTTTTTTACTCTTAAATAATTCGCTTAAAGTACTATTATGATTTATGTTTTGTTTCGTAGTGTCGTCGCTACTCCTTTTTAACGACAAACTATTATCTGCCAGGAGAAATAATCTTTTCCTATTGTGTTCGATAAAAACGTAATCGTTGGTCCAAATGTCCAAATATTCCTGTACGAGCTGGTTGCTACTTGTAAAATAATTTCAGAATCTGTACCGCCCAATATTGGGATATTTCCTAAAAGTTACATCCTGGAACTCTGCTACAAAGCAAAAATAATTCAACTAATCTTCTGTTATGAGCGTTGTGCACTATCTACAGCAGACACAGGTCTGGCATTTAAAATTAGTAGCCCCTGTGCACGAACATGTGCATTATGACATTTTTACTAGCATTTTAAATTTATTAAAAATTTAGCCGGAAGAAATAAAATGATATATTTTTCTGTTTTTTTCTAAGTAAAGAAAAGCGTTGGCCGAGGTAGCCACGCAATGAATTTCGTTGTTACCCCTGGAAACTCTGGGTACTTCTAATAGTCATTAATACATGCATGCCTAATCATGCCGTTCCCTTAAGGGGTAGTCAATAAACTACGCATATTTCTCCAAAACAGCTACTCCTTACTTAATCCTTCCTCACTAACTTTCTCCACTTTTCCTATCCTTACATACTCCCTTCTCTTTAACAACACCCATACACAGAGTCATGCATGCGCTTTTAGTCTTAAAACTCTAAATGTCTAATTTTTTCACACATTCATATACACCATTTAGCTACGTCTTACATGGCCTATCCCTTCCTTTTGATCCATACACTCTACTTTGATATATTTGTTTCGTCACTCGATCCACACTCATCCTCTCAACATGCCCAAACCAACATTAAGACGCTTGTTCCACATTTACCTATTGGATTCCCTTTAAAACCACACTCCTTCAACACCCATCCATTAACGACTCCGTCCATATGAGTTTTTCCACACACATTTCTTAGATATCTCACTCCACCCACATTCACCTTGATCTTGTGATTCTACTGACAATCCCACTTTTCATATCCATGAACCAAGGTTGGCCTTAACACACTTTTGTATACGGACATATTTGCATATTTCAATAAGAATGTAATAATCCACATACATCCAACAACTCTTAGAGCTGCATTCACCCGTCTGTCGATTCCATCATCTATATTTCCATTTTTACAGAACATTATGCCTATATACACAATCATTCACTTGTTATAACAATTTTTTATTCATACCAAGCCGACAATAACGTCTGGTTCCGTCCTTATCGAAACCTATCTCATCTTAGTTTTGGAGTCATTTATACGAATATCCATTCTTTCTGTCGTCACATTCAAAAAATGTAATGCATTCTTCAAGTCACTTTCCTTCTCAACCATTAATACGGCATCATCTGCATAAAGCAGCACTCTCACATTCACTATACATATATAGGTAGATCAATATAACGGATCTAAAGTCTTGTATCGCCTCTCATTTACTAAGCACCGGTTTATTTTTTTCTTACAGATAATTTTAAATCATTCTAGGAACAAAAGTAGTATCCTGCCCGGCAAGATATAAACTATTTCAGAGCAGTATACTCTCGCTAAAGCCCAGTAAGCTGGCAACCCTCGGAGTGGGCGGGCTTAGACAGAGAACCGATGTGTTTAAAAAAAAAAAATTGAAGTGTTTAACGTGCATTTTCTGAACAGACCGATACAATCAGCACATGCCTTATTAACCAACTTAAATCAAATACTGAAACAACAGCCAGCCTTCGGCCGTTAGTTCGACACTGTGAAAGGGTACACCCACATTTCACCAATGATTTAATTTTTTGATCATGCTGGGAATCGAACGCAGGATCCTTTCTTAGCTTAGTAGACAAACACGTTACAGACTGAGCTAAGGGGTCGGACGAGAAAATCTGTAGATGTCAGACTTGTGGCCATTTCCTTGAACATTAGTTGAACCCTTACGGTGCCGGTGGACAGAACTAATGAGCAGCGACGAATTTGAAATCGGGGAAAACATTTTGGAAGTACATTAAAATTGAACACTATTCGGGAGAATAATTGTCATTTTGTCACCTCAGCTCATGCGTAAAGTGGAGACAATTTTAATCAGGATTTTTTTGGAATTTGTTGTTGCTTACAGGCGTAATTTGGGATGAAAATAAATAAAATTAGCTCAATGAGAGGATATATAACCGTATTGCTGAACAAACCTTCCCCTGTGAACCCCTTTGAATGCAACCTCAATCCTCGGAGTAGATTCATGTTTGCACACTCCAATGTTTGAATATTAAACACCTTGAAGCTTAATAATGGGTATCATGCGTTTATACTACTTGGCCAAAATGTGTGTGGAGTCCACAGTTACTGGAGGTTAAATGGGAATTCACACCATATTAAAAATGTGACATATTTATTTAGTTAAAGATGATCCTCACCTTATAGCTAGTGTAAAAAAAAAGGTTTGCTTGAATTCACTATCGGACCGTGTAATTTATTTCAAGCCTCATCTTAAAGACCATTGATTTCAACTGAAAACAGGCAAGCATACACACAAAACTCATTTGTGTGAAAATCAAGAAATTTCCAAACTTGACTCGTTTCTACAAAAAGTTAGCTTTATAATATACTAATTTATATGAATGTTCTCATTTTCAGATTCAAATTGTGTTGGTAAATTTGGGCCTAACAAAGCTAGTTTGTTCTTAAATGCGTGGGTAAAGTCATAAAAATAGTAAAATTGTGAGGTGATATAATAACATATTATAATTGATTCAAGGTTCGATTGCTCATTTAAGTTAAACCATATACTGCTGGAGAGTTGAGACTTGAATCTCTTCTGCGCAAGAAGACATTCTGGTGAGGGGGGTGGTATGAAGTGAAGAAGAGAAGAGGAAGAAGTTGGTCTTTTGTGCATTCCATATTAATATTCTTTCGGGCTAACCGCATATTTACACAACTAGGCTAGTGGTGAGTAAGGTAAAATTAAAAGGAAAAATACCCGCAATTACGTGGATGGAGAGAGGACATCAATTCAGGAAACATCACTCTAAATAGACCCGACCGGGATTCTAACCCCGATCTTTCCGTCACCAGCAGTCCACTCCTTAGACAATTTGATAGCTGATTCGGGTGTAATATTCATTGAAGGAGAACATATTTTAATTTAAATAATAAAAACATGTTTATTCTATAATGCACCTACACACACATTCCACAATTAAGACGGTGTCGCAAGTCTCGCCGACTACTGGCATTTTTTGATTGACTACTCGAAATTAAGTTTTTTTTAAATATATACATTTATTGTTTGGTTTGGCAATCGCTGAATTGTATCATATGCAAAGCTTAAATATATATATTTTGGATGGACAATAAAACCGGCATGATATGCCGCATCCGGTCGATAGGCCATATTTTTGACATCCTTGCTCTTGATTGTATTTGATGGCTTGGCGTGTATACTCTAACCAGGAGGGATCAATATTTAGGCTAGTCTAAAAGTCGCAGTCAAAGGTTGACTGTACTTCTCAGCTGATATTTGGCGTGTAAAGGTTAGGTTACGATTTACCTCCAGAGCTATCTCGTGTAGCAGAATCGATCACACACTTTATTCAAAGATTGGGTTAAGAAAATATATATTGCATGCAATTACCTCTATATGAGATTAATTAAAGGTATACTCGGTGCATTAGATTGTTCCAGCTACCGGCTAAAGACTCGTATTTAAGGTGCGGCAGAAGGGAGCGCGAGTCATTTTACAGCTTTAATAGCACTACATTTTTTTGGCCCAAATTAAATAAAATATTTCTCCAGTAGCAACATAAGAGTTTAGTTTTCCGCACATGCTAATATAATCAGATCTTGAATATATGTCAAGGGTGTCCTGGAATTTTGTCAAAACTTAAAAAAAAAAAAGTTTTGACAAAATTCCAGGACACCCTTGACATATATTCAAGTTCTGTTGATATTAGCATTTGCGGAAAACTGCACTCTTTGTTGCTTCTCGACCAATACGGAGTCTGAAATTTGGTTTACTCGTTATGTCCTAATTTATTAAATCTAAAAAACACTTTCCTTTAACGTGAAGTGAGAGGTGTAGTGTCAAACAAAACATAGATTGAGTTGTACCATGTTTTCTTTGATAATAAAATTATAACTCTCTTGTGCTTACCTCTGTCTGTTATTTTTTTTTTGTGGGAAAATGCGGGGGGTAGGTCACAGCGCTACATACTAAGAAAATAATACTCAGTTGGGAGAATACATGTTTCTTCAAGTATTTACGTTTAAATAACAAAATGTTCTGTTCATTGAATGTTTCCGTTTTAATCATACCTTTTGCTTATTATCGGCTACCGACTTCGATTATTTTATATTTTCACTATTATAAGCGTATGCACTAATAATACTCAAAAGTAGAATCGGTTTGATTTTGTTACTTTTAGGCCCAATTTTACAATGTCATGTTATTCTATTCGTTAGGGCTTAACAACAGGTTAAGCGATAACGACCACTACTTTTGATTTT
>CABEEJ010004916.1:0-23516 GCA_901482245.1 Timema douglasi
GTCCAGTAGTTTCGGAGCCTATTCATTACAAACAAACAAACAAACAAAAAATCAAATCTTTCCTCTTTATAATATTAGTATGATTAAAAATCTAATTTCTTATTTTATGGCATCCCCAACCTTCAAACGACTGAGTCGACTAAAGTAGATTCCCGATTATCTGACCTAAACGAGACCGAGGATGGTCGGATAACCGAAATGTCGAGTAATACGGAAGCCAGGGGAGACGCTGGGACTAATCAATTCAAAATTAAATCCAAGTGTAGAATATGTTCAGAATAAGGTTTATTAGTAATTATTATTTAGTATAAATAATGTAATAAATTACAAAACTATTATTTTATTAATGTAAACAGAGCAATGAATTTTAAATTAATTAAATGCAACTTTTATTATATACTGTAGTATGTAAAATGCAAAAGTACCTGTTTAAGAAATCGGTGACTAAATATGTTTACCAGCTTTGCTTTTCTTCCTTGTGGCGAGGCCAAGCCAACAGAACGTGATATATGATATGTCTGATAAAGCGGACTGTCGGATAATTGATGGTCGGATGATTGGGACTCTACTGTGGGTTCAATACGAACAGTGCTGTAAAATACGGGACGGGTGGAAACCCTGGTGCAGATGTCAGACGCTCCAGTAAAGGTCCACAATAGCTGCTTTCAGTTCTATTATTGCTCTCGTCACGCTCTACTTTGTTTTTGTATCTAATATAGGTGTGAGGTCACACCGTCACAAAAAAAATGTTTGACGTGATGAAGTATATAACTATTTGATAAATATACATTCCAGATGGTAGTGAGCGTAAACACAATTCATTATCGTGGGTTTGCCAATTTTATTTTATTTTCTCAGACAATTGTATCAAAATTTTGAAATAGATATCGTTGACCAAGTCAGTTTGGCAGTGAAAAATGATTGAATAAACATTATCTCCCACCCGCGTGCGCACGCACACACACACACACACACACACACACACTTCTGCTTCCCACCGTAGCAACCACCCCTGCCTGATGCACTTGGAGTGCTTTTACATACATGATTTATCACAGTTTACCCAACTCTTTCCCACGCTAATGCGAACGTATTTCCTCTAAGCTTCCCTTTTCATTATCACCTCATAAAATAAGTCTTAATAAATTAGTACCCACTTTGATGGCTGCATGATCTAAGGCGTCACTCCAACATGGATTATACTGCTGCTAACATGGAGATTGGGGTTAAAATCTCGGTTGTACTGAGTGTGATTTTTCCTAAAGGATTTTCCATTCTCCCTCCACACAAATATGTGAAATTTCTTATATATTCAACCTTTTTCATACCTAACACACTAGCGTAAATAGTTAATGTGTGTATAACTTGATCGGTTAGTAAGACACGATACATTTTTTTTAAATCCTTAGTTTTGAAAGGTAAAAATTATTTTTTAAAAGAGGTTGCTAAAGTTTATAATTCAAAACTAATAAAACTTTTGGTCCTATTCCCATGTAATAAAAATAAATATATCTTCAGTGTTTGTGTAGCAGATAAAATTTTATCTGAAATACGGGTCTCAACCAAACTTTGAATGCATGTAAAGTACGTATAGAGTTTTTATAGGAAATAACATTTTTAGCCAGTTATAAAAGTTATTAAAACAATTTTCAGTCGTAAATTCATGTGGTCCACAATAATTGTTAGTTTTAATAGATAATATCACTACAAATGAAATAAATAATAATAGTAACAATTAGTGAACGTGAACATGTGTTAAGGTTCGGTGTTAAAATAATAATAACAATAATAACACATTTTAACAAATTACTATGCGTTTTTTTCCCTTCAAAGTTTCTTACTTCCAGAATCCGACTATATATCCACGTCTGGACACATCCAGTTGGTATTCTTATAACATTTATTTCACACCCCACGTCTAGTCACCTGTCCGTGTCATCAGAATTTAACCATAATATTAGAACAAAGAAAAAATAAGGTATAGTTTTGAGGAAAATTAGGAAACCGTTTAGTAAATACTCAACTAACATTACACACAAACTGGATTCAAACCTTGACCTTCATACCACCGTAAAAATAGTCTAGATGAGCTTTAAATTTAATCCACGAATACGGGCTGTGGTGTAAAAAGCCGGCCATATTTTTCAAATGATTTTTATAAAATAAAAAACACAAGTTGCTTAAATCCCCGAAATGTTAAACCAGTGGTTTTTTTTCACACCACATAAATAGCTTTGGGTAGAGGATGAGAAGATTCCATTGAGGACCGCATTGACATCTTGATACTTCAGACGTTCATGGACTGAATAGCTGGACAACAACATGGACAAGAGAGATAAAAATTGAAAGCTATATATACTAAGGGATGAAAATGTGATAAAAAAAAAAGATAGGAGAAAAGAGAAAACTTTTAAGCCCTCGATTTAAAACGTATTGTGTTGCTGTATGGACGACGAAATAGTATCTGGGGTTATATCACACGAGTTGTCGTCTTACTTTCTTTGTGTGACGATCGTGATTCAGTTGGGCTTACTATGAAATGAATTGATGTCACTTGTGTATACAATGTATAGAAATTTACTCTTCGTCTAGACTAGCACAACTCATTTTCAAAATATACCCCTAAGAGGTATTCTTAGTTTGAAAAACGGCATCTGTATTGTTCGTCCTATGAATTTCACAAAAGTGCCACTAGTCTGATTAAATATTTCGTGTTCAACAGAACCTTTATTTTATTTTTATTTTCGAGCATGTAGATCCACCTTTGTGACGTAGTTAGCTAACGCACTAGTTTCTTGTTGAGCTAGGCTACCGAGTACGGGGAGGTCAAGATTTGAACCTTGCTCAGGTGAACTGGGGTGGTTTTTCCTAAATGGTTTTCCACACTACCTCCACGAAAATGTGGGTTCACTTCCTCTATATTAAACCTTCCCAATTCCTAACCCATTAGCGTAATTAGTACTTAAGCGTATAACCCAAACGGGTAGTAAGACGCAGTGCTAAGTATTATTATTATTATTATTATTATTAATGAAAACATAGTTCGCACACTTTATATTAATGATCTTGGTGTTCTCCTGGATAACAAAATTTATTTCCACTATCATGTTGACCATGTCATTTCCCAATTATTGAAATTACTTGACTTATTAAATTTATTATTTCATCATTTAAGAAAGTTGACTGTTTTTTATGTCTGCACTACGCCCTGGTTAGACCTAAGATAGAATATGCTACTGTTGCTTGGAATTCCATTACCTTAACTGACTCTCTTAGGTTGGAAAACGTCCAAAGAAAATTTGTCGCTGCGTGCTATGATACATTCTTTACTAACCGGAATTATTATGATTATGATAGAATTCTAAACCTATTAAGGCTCCAAACTCTCTTCTCACGTGGACTTTATTGTGATGCCCTTTTTGTTTTTAATATTTTCAATAGCAAAATTTCTTGCAAATCTGCCCTTGATCATGTAGGCGTTCATATCCCTTCTCGAGCTTCTAGTAAACCAAAATTATTTTTTCTCAATAGCTCTTATAAGGTAAGCCCTATAGGTCGTTTTATCCATAGAGCCAATTCTATATTTATCGAATTCGACTTTTATGATAAAAGAAAAACTAAACTAAGGGAGTTATTTAAGGAACTCCCTTATCAATAATTTATCAAGTAGAGGTTCTGCCTATAATATTTAAATTTACAATATTATGATTTATTTTTTACATATTATTACTTAACTAATCTTGAGTTATTTGTAAGTATTGCTATATTTTATTCTTATCATTATTAATTACTTTTTTTCGTAACTAATCATCAGTATAAATATATATTTAGCTATTGTTGTTTATCTTATATTCTCATGTAAATATATGTATTTGTAAGGTACTTGTGTACTTTTCAATGCTGGCCTGTTATACGTATTACGACTGTTTTCCAGCACTATAATAAAGGAAATTGAAATTATAAATATTATCTAGCACCTAGTTTTACTACACGTTCGGGTTTTACCCTTATATACTAAATACGCTAAGGGTTTTTAGGGATTAGGAAGGTTATATTTTGAGGAAGTGTGCCCAAATTTTGGAAGAAAAAAACACCTTATTACACCCGACCAAGATTAAAACCCTGATCTTCCCGTAATCGGCAGTCTAGTATACTGAGAGAGTAGCGCGTTAGACCACGGTGCCTTTATCTTGTTCTTAAGAATTTTCCAGTAATATCACAAGTGCATTTCTCTTCCTTCGTGTTCACAATCGCTTTTCCATTCTACCAAGAAACGTTGAGTTAGGACAGTCAAGATAATAACTTAGCAGGTCCATAAACGTCAAGAAAATGTTCTCTAACTATTTAAATATAAATTTTTTTTTATTATTATAACATATTCTCACTAAGTGGATTTCACACCCAAGCCCTGCGTAGTAATAAAAAAAATTCTAACATTTCTAACTTTTTTAGTCATTATATGAAAAAATACACGAGAAATTAAATGATGGTCATGTAAGTACACTATTGAAACATTTGACTTATTCACCGGACATGTATTAATAATCATTGCACTTATTAATTAGATGCATTCAGAGACCCATTTGACTAATCTAACTTATATTTATAAACACATACTCGACTACAATAAAAATATTTTGACACCTATTCGACTAATTCAACAGACATGTAATGACGCTCATTTTACCACTACATTATATTATTACTAGCACTGCGTCTTACTACCCGTTCAGGTTATACGCACTTAGGCTAATGTGTAATGTTAGGGTGATAGTGAGATGAAAATGGAGTACCTACAGTGGAATTCGAACCACGGTGGAGGCCTGGCATTACCCACATTCACAAGATATCTTGTCAGAGGTGAAGGAAGGGTTTTGCAATCAGTCTTATCAACAGAGCTTGAATATCTGTCAAGAGTGTCCTGGAATTTTGTCAAAACTTTATTTATTTATTTAAAAGGTTTTGACAACATTCCAGGACACCCTTGACAGATATTCAAGCTCTGTTGATATTAGCATGTGCATAAAACTAACCTATATGTTGCTACTGGAGAAATATTTGAATTATTTTTGCCAAAAAAATATATTCTATAAAAATTGAAAAATACTTACACTCCCTTCTGCCACACCTTAAGGTTTGGTTATCTACTTATTTATCTAAGTCGAGATCAAAATGATCAACCAATGGATTTTTTCTATCGCCACGTCTTACTACCTGCTCACGTTATACCACGTATATGTATATATGAAAATCACTAAAATGGGGAAGGGATGAGGAAGAACCATTTTAGAGGTAGTCTACCCACATTTGCGTGGAATGAGAGTGAAAAATAATTTAAAGATAATCCACCTTCAGTAAACCTGACCAGGATTCGAACTCCAATATCCTCGTCTTCAACAGACCCGTCTAACTTGAAAGTGAAGCCTTCGACTATTTGACCACTGATGCGGGTATCAATTATGTAAAAGGGCAAACAGTAACCATTAAAGTAAGAGTAACCATTGATGTAACGGTAACCATTGAGTTTTGGGCGCTTGCTGATGAGATAGCGTGATGGCATATAGCTCACCCTATTAATTATTATTACTAGTATTATTAGTACCGTGTCTTACTACCCGTTCGGGCTATACGCACTTACCCTAATGTACAATGGTAGGGTGATTGTGAGATGAAATGGAGGACCTACAGTTTAACGTGGAATACGAACCACGGTGGAGACCTGGTATTCCCCACATTCACAAGATGTCTTGTCAGAGGTGAAGGTGGGGTTTGGTAATCAGATAAATCTTTGCCTGGACCGAGGATTGAACCTCACCCTATTAAGAAGTACAACAAAAGAAATCCCATCACGATCCGACGAGTACTTTTTAAGTTTACTGGCAACAAACAAACATGCAGAGGAATGTGCATAGAGGTTAAGAGTTTAATTATATAAAATAATATTTTCGCTTTTCTTTACTAAAACTCACATTTGTGATTATTTGGACAAGGATGTCAAAATCGCAAATAGCTGAATTTATGATTATGGCTATACCATCATGACAATCCATATATTTACAATAATTTAGTGATGAGAAGGATAAAATTTGGATGCAATGTATTATGTACCTGCATTTTCTTGGAGAGAGAGTGGAAATACATTAAGGTAAACAAATCCTCATTGCACCCAGCCTGGATCCCAGTACTAAACATCCAGGTTAAACTAGGTTGATGCCTTAGCCCACATGATAACTGATGTGGGTATAACTCGGGTTTTAACGTACCAAGGCGTGGGGTGTGAGATTCTTTGTTCATACCAATTCTTCATTTCGTTTAAATTCAATGACTAACGAATGTTCAATTATCGCAACGTCAAATGGAACTTTTAACCCAATTAAAATGTTAAGTCTGACGTTCTTATTGGTTTTCATGCGAGTAGAAGTTTCAACAGCTTGTAAGAAGAAGATTAATATTCTCTATAAAACCACTTTATGTCCTAAGCTAATTCTCTTTAAAACCTATAAATATTATTTTACTGAGAATGCAATCACTGGTGAGCACTGTGAGGTTGTGATAAACTTACGAAAGTATTTTTCCTTCATTACTCAAAATATAGAATCTATTTAAATTTCACCACTATGTTTTAAATTGTATATATTATTTTTCTACTCGGGCATTTTTAGAAAATATCAATGGTTCCGTTGTAAGCATTAGCGTAAAAGTTTACCAAATACATAGTATTTGATTTATTTCTGTAATTCTTTAAAAATAGTTATAGTTTTTATGTTTAAACACATTCAATTCTTAGAAATTGATAGTCATTTCAATTTTTTCAGTTAGTACCACATATGAATGCTCAGTCAAATGAATTTAGTTCGATTGCCGTAACGGTCTTTCACAGAGATCGACTAATGTTCTCAGTGAGTTGTTCATTTTAACAATACATAACTTATTTATCAAGTAATGAAATTATATGAAATTCACTTAAGAAAATCCCGCAATTAATATACCGGGAGCGATTAGAATCTTGACCTCACAGTCACCTGTAAGCCAGTATAGTCGAGCTTGAAGCCTTATTCCACGTGTTCATATATTCGGATTAAAAGTGGTCTACACAGTTGTTCGAATGGTGCCCAAGTTACTGATGAATTTATATTAGTGCAAGCGTTTTTTTAAAATATTTAAGATGGAAGGGAACGCGAGAAAGGGCCAGTGATTTTTCAAATTTTATGTCAAAATAAAAAAAATATTGTTCCAGTACAAATCTAGAGTTCAATTTTCTTCACATGTTGATAATAAAAATTGTTGAGAATCCATCATGAGCATAGCAACATTAGATGAGAAACTTTTTAAATGAAGGTAAAAGTGGTCACTAAATTCCAGAACACCCTTAACAGATATTAAACAACTGTTTTAAGTCAACACGTGAAGAAAATTTATTTATTATGATAAAAAAAATGTTTTTTCATAAAATCTGCAGAAACACAGGCTTTCTCTCGCATATCCTTCCATCCAACCTTAATGAAATTACAATAAAAACTAAAGTATTTTGTAATACATTTAGAATACAAAAGCCACAGTTAATAAACTTTTGTAAAATTATGAACGGACATGATTGTCTCAACTTGAACTCCGTAAGTTAGTAAGCTTGTTTTCTATTACTATTTAATTTCGTTACTTTATTTATTTAAAGTTCACTTTCTAAACCAACTAATTAAATCAACACCATTAACATCAAACCAGAACAAACTATGTATACGTCTCAGCCCGTATATCCACCTATGTGTGGGTAATTAAATACTAACACATACGTAATTAAGAGAACCGCCTTGGTAAGCGAGAAATTGTCGCGCAGACGTTAAGCTCTAACGCAATATTTAATTCTATGATGAATTATTTTAAAATATGGCTCACACCAAAATAAAGTCTGAGCATTCCAACCGGGCTCTTTTTCCTTGACAACCCTAAAGTGTTTTATTAATATAAATTTGTTCGTGAAAATGTAACATTAGCTTATTTTCAAAGACTTTTTAAGCATATTTACGGAGCTATAAAACGTGTCTCGATGAAACAGGACTCCAGATTTAGCATTCCTCTAACATAACAGTAATTCTTTGATAGGGTCACCATAGAAAATGTTAGGATACTTGAGAATTAGCAGTGAGCTCTCCTCTTTACCTTGAGATACATTATTTGTAGTTTTCTTTCCCATCTTTCTTATTGACATTACAAAGGATGGTTATAGGTTACGGGCGATTTGGAGTAATAACTTAGACATAATAAATAAGTAGTTCCAGAAAATGACACAAACTCTTATACAGCCGTGTAGCCTCACAGTGATTTATATATTCTCACTGAATGAGGCAGCCATCTTAACCTAATGATGAACTGTTTTCTCCCAAACTTTCCATTTTATCAAAATCGTAATAAGATGTCGCCAGAAGACAGCTTGTGTAGGCAGCCTATCTTACATCAGTGCAAAGCTTTTGGCGTCTTCCTGATACCGCAAGGGACTTGGATTGGAAAACTACAGTCCAGTGTTCACTGGGATGGCGACATTTTCGGGCCAGTGTGCCACTTAAGGACTCACTGAATTTTGAAATAGTCTAGTGTACCACCCATTTGCTTTTATTAATGCGTTTTAAAAATTAAATACTATGAAATGTAATGAATTACAGAAATCCAAATACTTAATATTTTAGTAATAACTAAACTTTAGAGAAAGAAAATTTATTAAACTGTCAAAGTGAGGGTCTTATACAAAATTAATTTTAATAACTTGACGAAAAGTATTGAAAGTAAAACTTTCAGTGAAAAAAGACAATACATTGAATTATATAAATAAATCGAACACATAAGTAATCATTTCACATTATAAAACCAAACATTCTCCTTTAAAGATTTTAATCTCATAATTATTTTTTACAACTTTATATTTAGTATTTGTAAACGTGGGATTAATAGTACGTATCTTACTTAAAACCAAACATTCTCCTTTAAAGGTTTTAATCTTATAATTATTTTCTACAACCTTAAATTTAGTATTTGTAAACGCGAGATTAATAGTACGTATCTTACTTAAAGTGATGAAACCATTAATATTTTATGTTCACAGATCTGACTGTTGGACTAATTAGTGTTCTGACGGATATAATATGGAGGATCACAGTCACTTGGCATGCTGGGAATTTGGCCTGCAAGTTTATCAGGTTTGCTCAGGTAAGTAAGTTACAGCATTTAAAACCTAACATAAGATATATTTTTGACCCTCGACCTCCCAAAAATGGCTTCAATTGTTTACAAAGTTTAATAAATTGTGTTAATTGTTTTAACGCTTTTCGTATTATCATACATCTTGATTTTTTGAAACTTTCATTAGCCCATCTCATGAAAGATGAACCGGGATATTATTTATTAAACCAGAAGTAGTTAACTAGATGTATTTTCATACGTTATTCATTTAATAGAAGTGAAATCAGGATCAGTTTAATAGTTAATTATTTTCATCCATTATCATTTTCATTTAAAAGTAAAAAAAATTCAAACTTGTGTAATTTTAAATATGGTAGAATGGTTTCACCGGACTTAAATTCATTGTTTTCTTAAGGTCCTTGACCCTGTCAAGTGCAAGTCTAAAACCAATTTTGTGGAATGGTGAATGGGATGGTGAAAAGCTTCACAACCGACCAAAGTATCCTTCTGGGCCAACATGAGCAGATGGTTCACGGTAACCGTAGCATCCGGACAGTTCTTGCGGGAAAATCATACGTTTGGAAATATCATTTTTCTCGAGAACAAGTGAAATTTTTATGTTAATATTTTCAACACCCCCTCTAAGATAATGTTTCAAAGTTGATTAATTGTTACATTTTCTTATATTTGTTATGAAACCAGCAGTTTTCTATTGAAAAATGTCAATTTTATAAATATTTGATCACTGTTAAAATCATAGAGAAGGTGTGTATATAAAAAGTATAACTTAATCAATACACTGTTTACGAAACTAAAATTTCAAAACAATAAAAATTCTTGAAGATTACCGTTTTTTACCATGGATCGGCATTTCCATGCCAGATAAAAATGGCCAATCACCTTAAGTATAATACAGAAAATATCACCATGATATGTCGTCTGGTTCGAGTTGTAATACTTTGGGTAAGATGGATTGTAACCGAGAAGTTGAGAAAGCTGAGCCTTAATTAAAGAACGTTTTTTTTATATAAATCATATGAAAAAATCGCAATAAGCATAATTTTATTTAACAGCTTAGAACTAAGTTAGTTTATAGGACGTATATTGCAGATGTGCCTTTTGGTAGATAATTATTAGAGCTCAGATTGTTATGCATTAACAAATTTAAATTTTGCCAGTTAGAAATGGTAAAAATAATATTTAAGAAAATTAGGTTTTTTGTGAGTGTATTTTCATTTTTAATCTTACTTATTTTTACATATTTTACTGAATTATACCTATTTCGAATATATTATTTAAAATTACGTCGAAATGATGTTTCAATCATTTTAAGGTAGCCTGCACATTCATAAGGGAATGTATCCAGTGAAGGAATGGCAGGGAGCAAAGTCCAAGTAATGTATGCTGGCTCGTCAGAAAGGATTACAGTTACCGTAACGTAACTTTGTGTCTGACGTTTCTCGTGCTGTGAAGGGGATAGGATCCAGCGTTGCCAGACAGAGGTCTTAACAGAAAATATTTCCCACGGCGTGTCAATTTCTAAACACAAGTATACGAGTTGTAAAACCCATAATCATACGATCTGATTAGCTAATTACTCTGTTCTTTGGTCAGGAGAAGAAATGTATATAAAGCGGCAAGGTAAAAAACAAATGACGAAAACGGAACTCAGAATTAATCAAGGAAATGTAATTTGAATTTTTCACAGTAATACGGTGCTTAGAGTGGTAATTTGCGAGATCAAACATTTAATCTCAGAGAGAAAAAATAAATTCTAGGAAACTGAATTTAAAAAAATCTGGAGTGGTCTGACTTTCACTTGTTTTCAAAGAGTTAGCGACATTGCAGGTTTCATTGAACGTTTGTGTACTTTCTATAGGAACCCTTAGATTAAAATAGGACTCTAGTCATGTGTGATTAATTTCTTTTGTTTCAGGCTTTGGTCACGTACTCCTCTACCTACGTTCTGGTAGCTCTCAGCATAGACCGGTATGACGCCATCACTCACCCCATGAACTTCTCCGGCAGTTGTAAGTTGGCACAGTAATCCCTGCAGTCCACAGCAGGCGAACTTCCAGCTAGACTTGCATACCGGAAACCTCCCCTTCCCTTCCTAGCCTCCTTCCCACATTGAGTAAGCTCTGTCCTGCTGAAAATGACCACCTGTTGTACCAATGAAGAAGATTGTGTTATAGGAATGTATGGGGAATGTGAGAGGTGTCCGAGAATACATTTAGTAATAAAAACCACCCTCAGTGCACCCGATCGGTATTCGAATTCTGACCTCTTCATCAAAAGTTACATTTACACCACATGCCCACCGGCAAGGTTTATATGTGATTTATCACAGTGGCTTTCACGTTCTATCTTCACGTTAGTGCAGATGAATTTCCTCTAAAACTATCTTCCTATTCCTAGCCCCTAATTCAAAACATGGCCTCAGGAGGTTCATCAACACATTTACAAAATTACGCCACCTACAGTAGCCCCATGGCTTCTTTGGTGCTGACTGACAGCTTTAAAAAGTTACCAGAACAAATTACGTATCCCTACGCCGAACCAGATGATCTGCAAAAACATGTGTTTGGCAGCTGTCACTTTTGACAGTCAAAATTTATGTATATATTTAAATTTTGACTGTCAGAAGTCAGCACCAAAGAAGCTATGGGGCTACTGTAGCTTTGTCTTGAGCTAGTCTTATCCAGTCCTCATTACACCATATCCTTATCTCGAGCTAGCTCTATCCAGTCCACCTCATTACACTCTATCTCTTTCAGGTCCATTCTAGTGATACAACGTAATAATGGCTTCTTCCCATTGGGTCTGCCAGTTAGTACCCTGAACATGGTTGTAGATTATTCCATTCATGCTGCATGTTCTGCCCATTGCAATCTACGAGATTTGATTATCCTAAAATTGTCTTGTGATCAATAAAGGATTTGTAACTCATCATTATGTAACCACATCCACTCCCCAGTATCTTGATCCCTTTTTTTTACCAAATATATTTCCAAGGACCTTATTTTCGAACATTATAAAGTAATAATTTTAGTCATGTAAAATAATAGACCCTGTTTTAAAACCATTTATACTACCAGTGTTAAAACTTAGCAATTAAAAAGTATTGTTTAATACTCTATTTGATAATTGGAGCTTTATTTTTCTAATTAAAATATGAGTAATTCTGCGCTGTCAACTATTTGTTGAGCTAGTAGATTGCCACTAGATTTAAAATTTGTTTTATTATTTCGTTTATTAAGCAAGAGTAAAACTATATATATACAAAAACTGCAAAGACGTCGGGCTTTTCTCGCGTTCTCTACATTGCCACGGTAAGGAATACGGTTTTACTGAAGATTGGGTGTAGAACACATATTTTGTGTCAGCACTGTACACATTGCTTCCTGTTTAAGATCCAAAGCTTAATCTCTATTATCCGAGTACTAGCCAGCCTCGCAACTAATAGCTCTGTTGGCAAAATTAGATCTTGTTGCATAATATATGATGAAGGTTGGGTTTGTATCTAACGTGCTGATCTTATGAATTCAGGTAATCTGCTTCTTCCTGCTTTGAGATCAAGTATTTTAGTAAAGCAGGAAGGAGGAGCAGATAAAAGAAAGTGTACAAGTGAGAGGAGAAGAATGATGGATGTAAAGAGGAAGATGGAGGCATTTTACTAAACTTACCCAGCCACAGGCTGGAAATAGTTGTTAATGATGATGAAGAGGAGCAGGAGGAGGAAGGGGAAGGATGTAACAGAGGTTGCGAATTACCAGTTTAGTAGTGTTAAAAATGTAAGACTCTGTATCATGCATGACGTAGTTTATACTAATTAAAAACATGTATTAATAAATATCACAAACTTGGCTTCCCTTGATGTAAAATTCAAAGTTTAAATACGGGTCGGATGCACTGTTGATGGTTTCTCTGATGTGATTTTAACGTTTTTTTCTTCTTTTCGCTCTCTTTGGTGATATTATTGCATTAATTTAATATTCTCCTCTAAGCTCTATCGTTTAGAGTACTGTAAGTCGTTAGTCCCTTTTGACCCGCACCAGTGGATATAAGGATAAAGGCCTTAGTCTCATCAGTTCTGGTACTCCTGTGACGTGGAAGTAGGATATAATTACAGCTGAGAGTAAATGGAGTGGTTTTTTCTTAATATTTTCTCTCCATTTACGAAAATGCGGGTACATTTTTTGGATTTAATTATACCTTCTTCACCTCTATTGCATCATTATAAATGTGTGAATAGATTGGATACATAACAAGACACGGTGTAAAAAATAAATAAAAAAAACTTTTAAGTTTATATTACACATTCTACTTTTTCATTTAGAGAAAGTATTGTAATCATATGTATTAATATTATGTGTGTCCCTGAACTCCAAATCTTGGGTTTTACAACTATGTCCCTTCCCCTACCTCTATGTCTGTCTGTCTAACTCTTTCTATGTTTGTACCTGGAAATACAACTGAAACGATTTTATGGATATTGTTGAAAAAACTTAATTTGTTAATTTGTGATTTTAATAATTGATCAAAAATTTGGGATTGTTGACTAAGAACCAATTTTTGAAAATATGAAATTAGCTAAAAAGATATAGTTTTAAATTATAAATAGCACTGTGCACTCAATTTTATGAAAAATCATTCATTAGTAATATACTGACGAATGATATTAAAATTGTTAAAATATGATAATAACAGTTTGGTTCAAAATGGTTGCCGTATCTGGAGATTGGTTTACATTCTAAATAGAACTGAATAATTGTTTTCGGAGAAAAATCCATTTAAGAGAAATTTACCCGTAAACTAGTTTAGAAAATGTATCTCCGAATATAATAAACTATATGAGAAAGTATTGGAATTGTGTATTACATTTATTTTTCAGCTCAACAAACCCTTAATTTCAATTCTACATTTTCAGGGAGACGAGCAAGGGTGCTTGTGGCCACCGCTTGGGTCCTTAGCGCGTTGTTTTCTATCCCTATCATCATCTTGTACGAGGAAAAGTATGTGCAAGGTAAATACAAGCATAATTATGATAATTATAACAAACTTTAAGTTGGTATGGATCTGAATATGTCTCTGTAAAAATTGGTGTGGTTGGTTTTAACATTTAATGACAACATCCATCTTAAGAGCCTATCCCAACCCATGGGTAGCGACTAGCTTAAAGTCTGATTTTCATATGAAGGTCCCTATTTTTGCGGTAGAGAAGTTACTAAACATATCCTAAAATACCCACTCGTCAGGTTTTGTTATTAGAAGTTGTATCTTTGGATATATATTACCAATACCTTTAAAATAAAATTATTAATATAGTAATCACAATAAAAAATAATTGTAATTTCTAAATGTTACTTCCGGCTTGAGTGTCGTATATGGGTTAAAGTTTCTCGCGTCTACAGATCAAAAGGTCCTGAGCATGATCCTCGGTGCTTCCAATTTTTTTTTAAGTCAGTGGGTATGGAACGGGGTCAACTCAACCACGTGAGGACAGATGAGTAGATATTTGAACGAAAAAGCTGTGGATCCGTTCTAGAAAACTGAGACTAACGGCTGTAGGGATGGTTGTACCGACCACATAACCACCTATATTCACATAAGTTGGCAGTATCTTCGCCATCAGATGGTGGACGCTTGGTCAATATGACTTGATTGTGGGCTGATGACAAGGTTTTTTCCCTTCCAGTCAAAATTCTATTATACATGTAAGGCATCACATCGTGATGTGACTGTCTGTATTGTACTTTAATATTGAATCTAATTTAACAGTTAATCAGCCTTGAGACGGGCTTTTCAGGGGGGAGTGTACGGGATGTGATAAAAGAGCAGGGTTTTTGCATTTTTTATAGCAACACATTTTTTTGGTCAAAATAAATAAAATAATGTTCCAATAGAAACATAGATTTTAGCTTTATTCACATGGTGATATCTACAGTTGTTGAATATCTGTCATGAGCATATGATTATACTTCTTTTAAATGAAGAGAAAAAGTTGTAATTAAATTCTAGCACATCCTTTACAGTATACAAGAAATATTTCTATTTCTATGGGAATAAAATTACATTATGTGCTTCTACTGGAGCAATATTTTATTTGGTTTGGAGAAAAAAAGTTTTGCTATAATACCTGCAAACACACTGCACTTAACTCACGTTCTCTATATTCTCACGTTAAGAGCTTGTTTCGAAGTGTGCTGTTTATGGATCGCTGAAATATTTGTCTTGCAAAATAAAAAACTGTAATTAAAATTTGATAAAGAAAACCGTGCTTAAAATGGAAAACACGAAGCCAGATCAATGGTTTAATTTTGAAGAATAAAAACGGATAATCAAGTGGTCAGTGTTTTTTAATTGAATATTACCGTTTTAAAGTATTTGTCAAGTCCATGATGTATAAGATAACCCATTAAAAATATAATTCACAAGAATAATTTGTGTTTATTGATTTAATTTTTTTAACCTAATAGGTCTATCTTTAAGATACAAATTTTGATTATAAGGAAGTTCATAAAAAAAAACTCCATGGCGTTAGCCCACAAGAGTACCCACCGTATGTTATCGAAGATAATGCCAACAGTTGTGGATGAAAGGTATCATGTGGTCAGCACAGCTAACCACTCGGCCACTATTCTCAGTCTTTATACTGGAACCACTATGCCTTTATTAAAGTAGTAGATACTGAATAATTTGAAAGAAAAATTAAGTGATATTGTGTTATAGTAGGCTGCTTTTGGCATATTAGTTATTACAGTGAGCCACACAATTTTAAAACTATAAAAATAAAATCAAAACTACCAAATCCGATTCAGGGAAAAAAAAAACTATTTGTTTTAGTTCTGCATCTTAATACCCGTTCAGACTATACGCCGAGAATAGCTAATTTTACTGCCTTTTCTTTAAATAAAATACCCATAATTTTTATTAATATAAGTTGATTTTAAACAAACTTTTATCCTTGTTCCAAAGGAAAAAAATATTGGTAGCATGGCGGGGAATATCAGCTGATTAAGCCAAGTCTGTTAAAACTTTATATGATAATCTACTGTGCCTATATTTAAACCAATCACATCAAGGTTGGGCATTGCATTTCAACTCTAGCTCACATACAGTAGGGATGTAGGTAAGAGATATCTACAGAAGATTCTTTATTGCAAACATTGGCCGAAAGACACTAATGTGAACATATTCATAATTGTTTTAATTACTTATTAATAATATTGTATCAATAAAACAGAATTAACTAACGATTCTAATAATAATTTAAGCCAATGTTGGTGATAAAGTACACTCTGCACGGGTCACTTTCTTACACTCCCTCCGTAGATAAGCAATAACTCTGCTTACCCTATAAACACTTTACAACACCACACTTAAACAGTTTCATCCAAGATCCCACTGACTTGCATTTGCCCGACGCCTTTGAACGATGGAAGATCCCTTCCATCAATCACCAAAAAGAACAAACCACATATGAGGTTATATCAAAATGTCCTACTGCTATGGATAAAGATAACTCTTGTACAATTAGTCGTATGATTATAAGTAGTGAAGTTTGGAAGATCTAAATGATCTAAAGTTATCGTACTTCTTCTAGCACCATGCCTTACCAGCTATTCGGTTTATACGCTTATGAACTAATTACACTAATGTGTGAGGGTTTATAAAGGTTGAATTTAGAGGAAGTGTACCCGCATTGGTGCGGCGGAAGAGTGGAATACCTTTTAGGCAAAACCGCCCGCAGTGTATCCGACCGGGATTGAACCCTGATCTTCGGGTCTTCAGCAGTCTAGTCTATTGTGAGATTGGCACCTTAGATCATGTGGCCCCCGGAGCGCGTGAAATGATCTATGGATTACAAATAAACACCGACTATCTTAATTTATGGAATTTCAGGTCTTATGAAGAAAAACTTTCTCTTTTCTCTATCTTTGTTATTTGTTGTCTAATATCCTTGCTCTCAGTTATGTCTAAATGTGGTTTTATGGGATAATAATCAGCTAATTGCATGAAAATGTGTTGCAAGATTGGTCCTATATCTAAGGGTAGATTGGCCACACGACAACCAGATAATGACAACACTGTTCCCCAATAGTGACCTCAGAGATAATATCAAGTGTATGATATTAGTATGTTTGTAAAACTCCAGTCTGGTGGTGAAGTGTTCAGTGCACCTGACAACGAGCCTGGGGGTCTTGGTTTCGATTCCCGGCTGACATCTTGGCTATTTTTCCCAAAGGGGGAATTATCTCAACGGTCACCTTGGTTTGGTTGATTAGGCTTAATTTAGGTTTAACTGTTTCCACTGGCTCCACACCCTCGTACTCACTATCACCTCATCTCATATTATCGGGACATGGAACGTACAGCCTCGGAAAGATGTACGATTATTACATTTGGACATCCCCTGGGCAACGGTATATTAGTACTGGATAATCTTTCCACTACTAGGCTACGATTGATAGAGACCAGATGCGCAATATTATTATAATCTTTTTTTGAAATGAAACCTGGACACGGGAATTGAATCTGGAACTTTTGGCCTAGCGTGAAATTGCGCTACCACTGAGTTATTCAGGATTTGTCCCGTGCTACCTTAAAATATGAGTCAAGAATGATCCTGAGTACGTGAAAATTCCCAATAGCTCATTGTTATAGCACTGGTGCCCCGAGTCAAGGTTCCCTGGTTCGATTATCGTGTCAAGGTGACATATTTAAAATTGACTAATATTTCTTACTGTTACTTGATTGTGTGTGACAGGTAAATTGCAGTGCTGGATTGACTTCCCTGAACCGTGGCAGTGGCAGCTGTACATGACGTCAGTGGCGGTAGCGCTGTTTATTATCCCTGCAGTCATCATCTCAGCTTGTTACACCGTCATAGTGGTGACGATTTGGAGCAAGAGCAAGGTGCTGACACCTACTGGGAGGCCCCGAGTCTCCAACAGGAGTGAGTGACTTGAGTATACAGCGGTACTGTCATCGTTACCACAGTCTTATGATTTCTCCTTGGATTTCAAGTTGATATTCCTCCTTGGTGATCATGTTATACGGACAAATGAATATCGTATTAATTTGAATATTATTCAACTATATTAATAAAATGTTTTTTTTAATCTCTCTGTTGTGACACTACGCCATTTCTACTGCACGTAGAGGTATGAAATTTAAATATTACTGGCCCCTGTTGCATAAACATTTTCATCTTTAAGCCTGAATTTCAAAATTTCTATTTAATTTTATAAATGTATTTAAAACCAGTTCTGCAGAAATAAAATCAAGAGTTTTTTTTGTATGTTTGAAGCAAAAAAAAAGTGTTTATGGGGTTAGACCCGCAATGTATCACGTGTGTACACCCGGAAACGTCTGGTACTTCTTCTAGTAGATAATAACCACTGTTCACGTTGTTTAAGACGTCAGTATCGCAATATATGTGAACAGTTTTGTAAAAATATGCCATAGACTCTAGATCGACTTCTTAGAATTTTAAGTTAAGACTAACTGGAATAAGTTAGTGAACAAAAAAAGTCTTGAAAAGCCACCAAATTAAAACAGATCAACCAGTTTGAAAACTAAGTATGAGCCACTTCGGTGGCCTCATGGTCTTACGCGCTACTATCGTAGTGGACTAGACTGCCGATTACTGGGAGATCGAGGTTCAAATATTGGTTGTGTGTACTGATGGTGGTTTTTCCAAAATTAGTTTCCAGTTTCCCTTCATAAAAATGCGGGTACACTTTTTATTCCAATTCTTAAAACCATTAGTGTTATTAGTACAAAAGCGTTTAAACCGAACGGGTAGTAATACGCGGCGCTAAATAAACTAAGTACGCTTGCCCGGATTAAGGCATGTGTGAAGTGTGCCACGCACAGGGGCCCCCACCCACCTAGCAAATAAATCCCTATTACTTGTCATATTTATTTTATGATATCCCAAAATAATATACAAATTCCCTAATCCCTAGTCTGGTATTACGTGGAGACCGTACTAAAAAATAAACAAAAACTTTGTTTCTGGCAAACAAAAGATACTATACATATATATATATATATATATATATATATACGGTACCGTTGACTTTTGACACAAATATAATAGTATTAATAATTAATATGTTTATAGGAAAACTCACCATGATTGCTTGACGTTTGAAAAAATATCTTGTCTCTAAATAAAATCATCCAGTTATATTTAAATTTAAGATTCATAATCATTCATTAGGGAACTAATTTCTAAGGGCCCCCAAAAGTGTTAATCCGGTCCTGGTACGTACGTAATTTACACACATATCTCGGCCTAGTTTCAAAAAATATCCTCTGTAAATTTCATTAAATTTGGCCCACGCAAGTGGCAGTTATCGTGAAACTTATATCTGGGCGTGCAGATAAAAGACATTCTAAATGGTAAGGCTAAAACAGGGCTTCACTTCGCTTAGCCAACTATATATTTAAGCGATTTACAAACTAGCTTGATCTTAGTAAAAACACATCCATTATTACTTTGCCACCAAATCATCGCCGTGAGAGGGAATACTCCAATGGCGTCAATAGTAATATTTTTAGGCTTATCCACGATACTTTAGGTTAACAACACAGATTATCTACTGACTGATCTAAGGTGTCAAGAGACCGTAGGACCTTATTTAATTTTAAAACCAGAGATACAGTCCAATTTATATAAACAGTTATAAAAGTTACTTAAACAATAATAGTTCATACAATGATGAATTTGTTAATGTATCATTCAACTATCACTTTTGATTAATATTATCAATATCTATAAATAATATAAATAACAAAATAAAATAATATAAATGTTGACAGCAAACAAGTTTATATACTCTAATAATTACTTTCTTTCAGAACTATAGGTACTCACCAGAATGTATGGTTATTCAAATAAACCGAGCCTACAGTTCAATTTTAACAAGAAGAATCTTATCTAACATCTAGAAAAACTACAAAAGCTACTTTTATGTATTAAAACGTAAAGTCATGTGATCTTCAGCTTTCGCTCTTGAGACTATAAAACCACATTAGTGATATAGTAAAAAGGTTGTCAATGTATCTTTGTATTTTTTCTAAACGTTTCTTCCCACCAACATTCTACTGATGGTGTGCAGCTGAGTATTATTATTATTATTAGCACCGCGTCTTACTACCCGTTCGGGTTATACGCACTTACGCTAATGTGTTTTGGTAGGGCGATTGTGAGATGAAATGGAGGACCTACAGTTTAACGTGGAATCTGAACCACGGTGGAGGCCTGGCATTCCTAGCTGTGTAATTAAACCCGGTCCACATGCAAGGTTATGTACAAAGTTTTTCCTGAACAGTTCAAGAAGATGCAAACAGGACGTTCGTTGTTTGTGGACCTGAAAACTGTGAAATTATGTGAACCGCGTCGAGAAGGTATATGGAGAATTAAAACTGAGGCTAACGGCATGTTTATCTGTGACCTGCACAGACATGTCGGTGTGTGTGGATGCTCCCCATTGTCTCCTCTACACATGTTGCTCAGTTTTAATTCGTTATTACCACAGGAGAAGCGTTTGCTGTTTTCTTTTTTTGATCAATATGTTTCTTATTCAACTATGAATGATCTTCGTCAATATGCATGTTAGTTTCTTACGAACATCCCTGAACTACGGATCTAAAAAATTTTGTTTGAAATTTAAATGGAAAAAATTTGTGTCCTTTTACTAGCCAATGTCCGGACCATCTTAAACGTCATGTGTATTTAAGTCGTTTGGATTGTTTTATTTTTGTAAAACAAATTTGCAAAAATGTACCAGTTCCTCCATGATTTATTCCTTCGAACTCAATAGGAAAAATTGTGCTTAAAATTATAATGTATGGACAACCTAGGACTGAAACATTTTTAGACATATTTTCTTGAGCAGTCATAACTGATTATAAAAGCGTTGCGTCTGGATCGAGATCAAAAGTTTATTCCAATAATTTCCCTTGCCTATCTACCAGGAGAATGCCGGTACACTCATATATAGTTCACCCGCATCAATGTGTCCTTTGCCATCACAATAGTTTACGTCTCCAATAGCCAGCACCCTTGCGACAGCCATTTGAGCCCACCCATGACGTAGAACAAATGCATGGAGGTCTAAACGTAGAGCTGTAGAGCTCATAATCTCACTAATTACCTGGGACATACACTCGCCGTAATCCCACGTGATGTAGTTTGCTTTATCCCGGCGTTATCTGCTAATGGGTAAAGTTGGTGTACAGCCGTGTTCATTTATAAAAAAAACTATAGGTTGTCTTATAGAGTGAACGTAGGATCTTGATTAACAAAAAATTTAGCAGCCTACAGTAAAATTTAATTATAAAAAAAACAGTATTTTTTGCTACCATACCGTTAATGTTATCAACGGGATGGTCTTTTTTTAATGTTGGCCTTATATCCTCAATTAAGAGTAGTTTACTGAGAAGTGATTTTGTTTTAACTTCGAATATTTTGAAAATGGCTCTAAACACAATGTATCTAGGTAGAGTTTTACCTCTTAAATTGCACTGTTTTTTGGTTCAAGATTTTTCATACTGATAAGTGACTTTTCTAAATTTGAAAAATCTTGAAAATTACTGTAATGATTTTGTTTAAAATGTGTATTCAGGGAGTGTTTGATATGAGAAATAAATCTTTAAACCTGTTTTCTGGGGGGAAAAATAGTTTAAGAATGGTTTATATACTATTGAGTTTTTAAATATTTTAATATCTTAATTAATGGCTTAACGGTTTGCTAAAAAAATTTATATGTTGTTTTTATTTTTATATTTTAAATAATTATATACAGTATATTAGTTTTTCTTTAAATTTCCTCTAATGGTAGTTTAATGATGACTAAGATTTTATAAAAGTAAATTATTTTGAAAATATTTCTAAAGATTTTTGATCAACAAATTGTATTTGGAGATTATTTTACATGATAAATCATTTTAATTTTCTTATATATATACATACATATATACATATATCACCACGCCTTACTAAGTAATTATATGCACTGTCAAAATCATGCACAATAAATACTAAAACAAGTGTAAGACCCGTTTGTTAAATATTTGGTTTCCTGTTATTATTTATTATTAACATAAAATTATGGCTGTAATATCCATATAACTCTAAGACCCTCCCCAACAGCTCCTCCCTATACACTACCGACCCCCAGAAAACTGAAAAGTCCCATGGTGTTTGGTACCACTCAGGTTGAGAAACACTGCCTTAGACCATGTAACCACCAAATAGGTTCTGAATCTAAAAGAGCCCTCGAAAGAGAAATAAACGGGTGGAAAGCTCCCAGTGTATGTCTTGTTGCCTATGGTACTGGAACAAGTTTGTTTGATCGTAATCCGCTCTACAAGATAATACATGTACTCGCCCACATCAATTAGCTTTAAAATGCAAATGACAGCCCGTCACCCGCATATGAGAATGGTGTAACATATAGTTACGTATTAAACCGTTATTATAATAAATTACCAGGCTCAGTGTATAATTTACAAATTATCGGCAAAGTGGAGCATGCAATTATTGTTTCAGTGGGCTGGTGTCATTTATACGCAGCTGCAATCTGGCATGTGCATGATTTTATTTGTCATGTCTCCTCTTTTAATGCATTGGTTTCCCCCTCATGTAGGTCTATGATAAATAGGCCTTCAAATTAATTTCTTGTTGGTTCTTTAATGACTTAAGATTGAAACCTTGCATGCTCATTTATTCATACCTTCTCTATTTGGAGTATTAAGGGCATCGTCTGATTGACAGAAAATATTCTTACACCTAGGTATTTATTTTCGGGAAGGCAGGCCTGTAGTAACAAAACAACCAAAACAATCATTTAAAAAAAATAACGTTGTAATCCTAATAATAAGATACTTTAATCTTTTTTGAGAATGGCTGAATCTAGGCTCCTAGCGATTTACGTTGATCTCAGAACTGTGACGTATCGCGTCAATATCCATGATAACTATCTTATTTATGCATTTTCATGTTTGTTTCTCATAAACTTTAAAACCTTAAATCAAAGGTTTCAAATCTACACGTAGGTATATATGGAAAATTTTTATATTTTCATTATTTTTCTTCCCATCCCCTTATTTGATAGTATATTAGTCTTCTATGACATGTTGCACTGTTATTATTTATGTTACATCACCCTCAAGTCTTATTTACTTAATCTTATCTTAGTTATGATTGATCTACCACAACAGTTTTTACAATAAGTTCTAAAAAATTTCACATTTATTATAATATGTATTTAACAGAATAGCATATGTATCATAAATAAGACCTGAATATAATGTATCATTAATAAAAC
>CABEEJ010004916.1:23656-56996 GCA_901482245.1 Timema douglasi
ATATAAATATATATATATATATATATATATATATATTCTTTATTTTGGCGTGAGCCATATTTTGAAATAATAAACTACTTCTAGAATAACTAGGGATTTTGAGAACGTCTGTGACGTATCTCTGAGATACTGTAGGTGAGATGGAAGGAGGCACGAGAAAATGTCAATGTGTTTGGAGTTTTAATAGAAATATAATTATTTCGGCAAAATAAAATCAAATATTTCTCCAGTAGAAATATAATGTTTAATTTTCTAAACATATTAATTTCAACTGTTCTTGAATATCTACCATGGGCAGATTAGCCTTTGATGAGAAACTTTTTTAATGAAGGGATAAAGTTCACATAATATTCTAGGGCAGCTTTGATAAATACTCAGGAATTGTTTGGATTATTTGTGAAGAAATTTACATTCTATATTTATAATTGATTAATTTTGCCGAAAAATTAGTTTTGCTATAAAACTGTAAAAATACTGCCCCTAGCTCAGAATCCCTAATATCTTCATCTGATGGTATGGATATGGTTAATCACTTTGTGATATTCCCGCAATTTTCCGAATATATAACCAACGACATAAATAAATTATAATTGAATGGTTTCAAGGTAGAACTTGCAAATAATCTGCTTGTGGGATTTCAGTAGAGAGATTGAGGAAAGTGAAGCTTGTATGAAACCTTCTAGGGTGTGATTGTGCATGTGTGCTTGCGTAGCTTTAGAAGCTCAATATAACTCTAATCACATCAACATTAACAATATTTCTATGCTTTCCATATGTTACTTAATATATTTGTCTTCGGCTCTAGTTTGTCTCTGTCATTATGTTTGTGTTTTTATGTGTATCATTTGTTTAACATATGATTTTTTTTTAAATGTAATTTTTGGTTAAGTGTAAGAGAGGGTGATAGATCTTTACGTTCCCAAAAAAACTAATACACCTTTATAATTCTTATTATTATTACTATTAAAACAAATTGGAGTAAAACCTTCGCCAGGCTTTGAACTTCAGTTCCGATTATTCAAACACACTGACACTGAGCTGTAATACGAACGTGATAGGAAGAATAATATCAGTCAGCTAAAAATTTATTAAGCTTATTTATATTCCCACACTACGTTATCTAGAGCTATTACTTTTGATATATAGTATTTATAGCTATTAAATAAAACTAATAATATAATAATATAATATAATATGTTAATTGTAAAAAAATCAAATGTTTGTGTTTTATAAACTGTAATTCACAGTGATTTATTACTATAACTCCATTGGTAGCTTCCTGGATTACGAAAACAGACAAGTTACAAGGCCTAAATGCTAAAAGTTTCAGTTGTTTGATAAACACCCCTAGAATAAATAAATAAATACCTTTATTATCGTGTGTAAATATTTGGAGAGCCTAGATGGGTAGTCAGACTTGGAAAAAGTGAAAAAAAAGTTTAATTATGTAAAGGTAAGAGATCTCTATAAAAAAAATTATGGCTTCAAACTCTGCAAAGCAATTAACATATATATATATTTGTAAAAAACACTTAGCTTTTCCCATGAAGTGGCTAATGAAAAACTATGCCGAGCAATGCCCTCGTATTTATTACCAATACACCACGCATTACACAACTGTCCATCTTATAGTATCTTCTTTATCTCAAGGGAAAATTACACTGGTTAAATTATCCAATTTATCAAAACACAATTTGCATACTAACCGAACACTATAACAATGAAAGAGGATACCTATTTTAAGCATATTTTTAACCGTGGGAGTCAACCCAAAGGTCCCGGGTTCAATTTACATATCTAGGTGTTGTTTTTAAACTTTATTATATTATTTAATTGCTACCCCATCTCACTTCCCATTAAGGTTATAATATAAGCATATACACTAATTAAGCTTACGTGTCAGGGTTGAGGAAGGTTAAATTTAGAGGAAGTGTACCCGACTTGCGTGGAGGGAAAGCCAACTTGTTGGATCGACGTCCTGGATCCTCTTCTAGTTTTTAATCAGTACACACATTTCTGGCCACGAAGGAAGTATAATCTTGAAGAAAATCTAAAAAATTGGGGAGGGCGGGGGGCTGTTTTAAAAACCTTAGCTATTACAGTAAGACCCGCTTCAGTGGCCGAATGGTCTAAGGCGTCACTCTTGTGTTAGACATGCCTGCTAATGATGGAGGGTTTGATGTTTGAATCCCGGCTGATTCTATTGAGGATGGCTTTTCATAAAGGAATTACCATTCTTATTCCAAGAAAATGTGGTTAGATGATCTCTAAAATGCTTCCTTACTAATAATACCTACCCCATTGGAGTAATGATTAAATATGTGTATACCTTAAACGCGTGACGATGAAAAAATAAATTAAAAATAATTATTATTTGAACTCAAGTGATCAGACGAGGTAAAGTTCCAAAGAACAGAATACTTTTGTTACATTCAATTGGTTTAAATATGTTAGCTTTGTTCCTCTCTATCACCACAAAACTATGCAAGCCAAAAAGTAGAACTAATCTGAAGCAAAATACGTGCGTCGCTAAGGCTAGAACCTGACTCAACTCGATAGCGCATGCGCAGAACCTCCCAAGTAATCCAACATGTTGTGTTGGTTATCTATTATCTACAACGATTGAGCCCATACAACACAACATGTTGAAACTAACCAAGACTCCCAGCTCCAAACATCCAGTATCGACAAGTTTTGGATGCGTTTATTTTATAACACAGCTTGTTGGGATCGTGTTAGCCAACATGTGTAAAGAAATAAACGATGTTTTAGAGAACACGCTCAGTAGGAAGGCCATACAGGACGGAGGCGTTGACTTCGACATGGCAATCAAGTCCAGTCAAGTGCATGGCCTGGCTGAGATGGTCAAATGTTACGTGTGTTTTATTTCCAGTGGTGGTAGTGGGTCGATCCTCTTGAAAACAGGCTGACTGACTACCTATTTTACCATCTCGTATTGATGGGGAAACATCATGTATAGGAGGGTTTAAACAATAAGAAGCAAATATTTTTCCTCGATACGTACCAGTGAAAAAGGAAAATATCTTATATGGGTTTGTAGATAAGTTTTGTACTGACTGCCATCTTAGTGGTTTGGGGTTTCTACACCGGTCATCACTGATACTTCTAAATATACTGGGAACAGAGTTCATCCGAAAATTGAAAACTAGGTTTTAATGTTACAAGAGAAAAGTTAAATTCGATTCTTTTTAAATAGCATTAAATTACAACAACAAAAAACTTCTCCTACAACCCGTATGGACTCTCCTTCTTTGATTACATTCTTACGGTAGATAGGAAAAAGAGTAGAATTGACAGGAAATATACCCGAATTCGCATATATTTGTATGAATTGAGAGTACGAAATCATTTACCATTAAAACCTAATCTAGCTGAGATTCAAACCCACCGTTGTGGGTCCACCAAAATATGCAATGTAAACATAATTAATAAAAAATGCAGTTAATTTCTTCAGGGGTCTCTTAATCCCATAAATTATTACAGTAAAAATTCTTTTTTTAATTATGATTCTATTATTTGAATGTTTTCTTAATGTACTGTACTGTACGTAGTTTATTTTAATATTTCATATTTTCAATTTTCTAAAACTGCTATTCATTATTTTATAACTTTTATTCTATGGAATTATAAATTCGAAAGTTAATTGCTGTACTTACATACGTATTTACTTACGTACCCCACCTAACCCCCTATCTTGAGCTAGTTCTATCCAGTCCACCTCGTTATTACCTATTTATTTCAGGTCAATTCTAATGCTCTCCTTTCATCGGCGTCCAGATCATATTAATAACATTTATTTTACTGATTTTACTACCGTCAACCACTCTATTACCTCACCCTCGTGTTAGACTAGACTCCTAATATTAGGGAGATCGGGGTTGGAAACTCTGTTGGGTTTACTGAGGGTGGCTTTTTCAATATGGTTTTCCACTCTCTCACTCTCCATGCAAATACTGGTACACTTTCTCTAAATTAAACTTTTATCATTCATAGCACATTACGGTAATTAGTACATTTGCGTATAGCCTGAACAGATAGTAAGACGCGGTACTAAAAAACATTACTATTTTTATATTAATATATTTTTTATTTTTTATTTAAGCAATTAGAAGAGATGGATATTATATACATGAACATAGTTGAACTAACTAAAACCATTTTTCAAAAATAAACCTTCACTTTCATCATTGTCATAAATAATGAGTAAATAAACCAGTAATTTGTTAACTATACAGTAGGACGTGACAGACCGGATGCTCTTAGTAAATATGTAATCGTAAAACCACCGTAGGATGTAGGCATGAATATTTACAAATTTAATGAGACGTCGTTGTTGTTAAATGGACAGAAGGCTATATTTTAAAAATCGTAGATGACACTGATAATAACGAGTTTGTTCCGGACACATTAAACTATTGATTAACATGCCTGAACCTAACCCTGGAGGCAGAGTTTTGACCACAACTGGTCATAAAGAAGATATTTTTACAAATAACTTCTATTTTCTATTGAAAATAATGCTTGAGGGACACTTAGATTATAGAGGTATTTCTCTATTATGCACATTTAAATTAGTTTTATACTATTTAGCCAACATTTATCCTGGACGCCTTAACTAAAAATAATTCGTGCCAATGTTTTAGGCTTCCTTAACACGTTAAAAAATACTTAAAGTAAAAAAAAATTGAGACTACCTCTGAAGACTTTAATAAATATGTTGGCAGCGTCGGTGTCCGCTTGGTCTAAGGCGATACTCTCGCAATATACTAGACTGTTGATGATAGAGAGATCGCGGTTCGACCCCGTTCCAATTTACTAAGGATGGTTGTAAAATACTCGTATACATTCTCGGAAAGATTTTCATCTAGGATGGAGAAGGTTACGTTTAAGGCGGTAGCTATTACTTCTGAAGTAGATATTTGTAAATCACTATTATATTTAGCAGGAGGCGAGAATTTAGTTGTTAAAGGTATCGCATTTTAATTTCTATTTCTAAAGTTCATGTTTGATCTAGTCTTGTGAACTCATTACGAGTTTTGGTTCATATTTTTATGTCTTTTTTGTTGTTGTTGTTGTAAATTTGAAGTTATTATTTATCATTTTAAGATAACTTTTAGATAATCAAAGTCAGGACCCTGGTTATTTGTGTGGTTTCATAGGTGTTGATATTATCAATCAACAATGAAGCTTGAAGATCACAAGACTTTATGTAAGAATATGTGAGAATTGTTTTAGTAACTTTAATGACTGAGAAAAAAAGGGTTCTTTCTTTTCAGAATCGGACTCTACAAATTAGATACAACTTGTTGTTTGACGAAGTGAGTGTTGTTCCAGATGATCATCGGGCGCTGAGGAATATCCCCGACGATCAAGATTCGAGGAGAGCTAGCTCACGCGGCATTATACCCAGGGCGAAGATTAAAACTGTGAAGATGACTTTCGTCATCGTGTTTGGTAAACCCCGGCTTTACATTTGTTATTTAATAAATAGCCCTATTGGTATTCGCATGGCACTTAAAGGAGGAAGAATGGTAGACGGATAAATGAGGATAGAGGCATTTTACTAATCTGACCTGTCACGGGCTGGAATCTGTTGTTGATGATTATTGAAACATTTTTATTTGTTATTATTATTATTATTATTATTATTATTATTATTATTATTATTAGCACCGCGTCTTACTACCCGTTCGGGTTATACGCAGTTACGTTAATGTGTAGAATGATTGTAAAGTGAAATGGAGGACCTACAATTTAACGTGGAATTCGAACGACGGTGGAGGCCTTGCATTCCTCACATTCACAAGTTGTGATTAATACACGTCTTGTCAGAGTTGAAAGGGTGGGTTTGGCACTCAGATAAATCTGTGCTGGGACCGAGGGTTGAACCCCGGACCCCCAGCACAGAAGTCTGATACCTTACCCCTAGACCAACAGGTCACCCACTTTTCTTTGTTATTAATATGATTTTACAGTAATTGATATTATATATTTAAAATGAGAGACACGGATGGTAGTTACTTTGCATATAAATATATGAAACATATTTTATCAACTTCTATAACTGTAAACTAAACTGCATTCCTATATAAATTTAGCTTTAGCTATGTCCCACTAGTCATAACTGATGTAAAGGTTCTGTTTTAATAGATTCCTGCCAAAAACTATAGTTAATTCTCTGAATCAATGATACATTCATTTTATGAATAGCCACACTATTTTAGGGTATCACAATGACTCTAAAGGGGACTTTCCCCTCTTTGCTTTATAGTGGCTACGCCCCTGCTTGTCCTACCTCATCGTGTTACCTACAAAATAAGTAGGATACAAATATATATTTTGTGAATATACTATAAACAAATCGTATAAGACGCTCAAACATAATTTCTCTCATTAGTTAACTACAGATTAGTAAGTTTTTTCTATGAACAAATAAAAACATATTTTATATAATCTTATGAAACATTCTTTAAATATAAAGTTTCATACAAAATTGTTATAGCCAATTTATAAAAATATCAAATTCTCAAAAATCAATCAACAGCTAACTACGCTTAATTTAAGGGTAATAATTACAGTCAAAATGTATAGTAACATATTATTATTATTATTATTATTATTATTAGCACCGCGTCTTACTACCCGTTCGGGTTATACGCACTTACGCTAATGTGTAATGGTAGGGTGATTGTGAGATGAAATGGAGGACCTACAGTTTAACGTGGAATCCGAACCACGGTGGAGACCTGGCATTCCCCACATTCACAAGATGTCTTGTCAGAGGTGAAGGAAGGGTTTGGTAATCAGATAAATCTNATTCCTCACATTCACAAGATGTCTTGTCAGAGGTGAAGGAAGGGTTTAGTAATCAGATAAATCTTTGCCGGGACCGAGGATTGAACCCCGGCTGCCAGCACAGAAGTCTGACACCTTACCCCTAGACCACCAGGTCACCTATAGTAACATAAACAACCCGTTTGAATGAAACCCATCAAACCGTTTTTGGTGTAGTCCCAAAGACAGAAAGGACTATAATACCTATTTTCAGAGCACACAACGCCAAGATCCGTCATAGCCTCTAGGTCAACAGTTCTCATGAATACAATACTTTAAATATATAAAGGGTACAGGGGAAAATGGAGGAAAGACCTTTTTTTTACTAATTGAGCTAGTGCTACCATCTGCTAGACAATAATGAAACCATTCATTATAATGCACTTTATATTATTGTTAAGAAAAGTATTTGTCATATTTAAGATATTTGAAAAAGTATTTACTGGGATTCTTATGGGATTTGAGATTTAAAAGTTGTCCTGGAAAAATGTTTGTAATGGTACTCTCCCCTTTTTCACCTGTACCCTTCATTTGATAAATTAAAAAAAAAAAAATTGTATTGTTATTGTTTTGTGTCCAGTGTTCGTCCTCTGTTGGAGTCCCTACATCGTGTTCGACCTCCTGCAAGTGTATGGTCACGTGCCCAGCACCCAGACCAACATCGCGGTGGCCACCTTCATCCAGAGCTTGGCGCCTCTCAACTCCGCGGCCAACCCGGTCATCTACTGTCTCTTCTCGACTCACATCTGTCGAGCTCTCAGGCAAGACTTACACTATCACAACATTGATTTACCAATACCTGTTTCAGAATTAATAGCTACCCCCCTCTTAAAGCAGCCCGCTTCAGTTTAGTTGCAGTGTCACACAGATATACAGTCAAAGAAGTTACAAAGTTCATTACTTACCTTATCATTCTGACAGTTGTGTACTGAAATAATTAATGTTTTGGTAATTATGCATTTATAAAACATTTATAGAATTAAATTATATTATATTTATTTAAAATAAATGCCTAAAAATGACTCAAGAATTACACAAACCAAGAATTTACTACCTAAAAACCCAAAATGACAAAAAAAAGCTTTACACAACCAGAATGAGCATTAAAAGAATACATGTACACGGTCCCGGCACAGATCTATCTGATTGCCAAACCTTTCCTTTACCTCTGACAGGACGTGTATTAATCACAACTTGTGAATATGTGGAAAGCCTGGCATATCCCGTGGTTTGGATCCCACGTTAAACTGTAGGTCCTTCATTTCATCTTACAATCACTCTACCACCACACGTTAGAGTAAATGCGTACAACCCGAACGGGTAGTAAGACATGGTGATGATGATGATAATAATAATAATAATAATAATAATAATGATACCTGTACACGTGAGCATTGTTTGTGATGTACAAAAAAAAAAAGACGTGACATAAAAATATGGGCCATGTTTATTATTACATCACATTTTCTTAAAAGTTGGTACAATATATGTGGGATTACAAATATCGATGGCAATCATTTAAAAAATATTTACGAATGAGCCATGAAAATATTTTAAATGTGCTCACCAAAGCTGCTTTATTAGTCAAAAGAAAAACACAACCGTTTATGTTTTAGCCTAGGTGTGAGGTTTGTTTCTTCATATTGGATGATTATTATTACATTTTTAATTGGCTTACACGTATAGGTTAATCTTACACACTTCGACACTTTCTTTGAGAAAACCCTAGAGCATGTTTTATATAGTCATACATATTTTATGAAATAATTATACATTCTATATTATTTTATAAAAATATATTTTATGAATCATCTAGGTTAACTCATATTTATTTTATCAAATAACTTTTATAAACTAAATGTGAAAGTGTCCCGTAGTCATAATTTAATAGGTAGAGCAGCTGGAAAAGTTACTAAATATACTTTCATGTATTCATATGTAGAATTGTTTTCTTCAGTGGTCACTTTTGACAAATACTATCAATAAAATAACTTTATTTTGCACCACGTCTTACTAGAAGTTCAGGTTATACGATAATAATACTATTAATACAGTAACTTGTTAATGATTTTGGCAGATAAAACATGTTTGTATTTTAAAAAAGGTTAATTATAAAAATATATTTGGTTGTGATTAGTAAAACGTGCTGATATTACTTACTCTATGGCACTAGAGCTCAAAAGTTCGTTGTCAGACTTAAAAAAGTAGGCCACCTATCCCTCTTGAGCGTATTCTATCCAGTCCAAATCATCACACCCTATCACTACCTAGAGCTAATTATATCCAGTCCAACTCACTACACCCTATCTTGAGCTAACTTTATTCAGTCCCCCTCATTTTATCCTATCTCTTTCAACTCCATTGTAATATTATCCTTCTATCTGCGTCTAGGTCTTCCCTAGGGTCTCTTTCCAAGGGGTTTGAAAGTGAATATCCGGAACTAAGCTCTAAATTCTCCCGTTCGCGCTACATGTTCTGCCCACCGTAATCTACGAGACTTGATTATCATAACAATGTCTTGTAATGAATTCAGAGTATATAACTCATCATTATGTAGCCTCCTACTCTCCTCTGAATCTTCATCCCATTTTGGACTAAATATATTCTTAAGCACCTTATTTTCAAACACCCTAAATTGGTTTTTGTCACGTGAGGTAAGAGACCACTTTTCACACCCGTGTGCTGATGTAGTCAGGTTTTTTTTTTTAACACCGTGTCTTACTACCCGTTCGGGTTATACGCTTTTAAGTACTAATTACGCTAATTGATTAGGAATTGGGAAGGATGGCTTAGAGGAAGTGAACCCACATTGGTGTGGAGGGAGAGTGGAAAACCATTTAGGAAAAACCACCCCCAGTTCACCCGACCGAGATTCGAACCTTGATCTCCCCATCCTCAGCAGTCGAGCTCAAAACGACTAGCGCGTTATCCAACTAGTCAGTTAGTTAGGCTACCACTGATAAAACATAATATAATAACTATCCTTATTTTCTTTCTCGTTGTTCATGTTCACAGGAAGGTCCCTCCGTTCAGTTGGGTGACCTCCCTCTTGTCCGTCTGTTTTCCCAGTCTCAGGGCAGGGGATGGTCAGTGTCTGCGGTACGGTGGAGACACCAGCTCCACCGTCACCGAGACGCTCACGCAGCAGTCGTCCCGGCGCTCGGCGGCGGCGTCGGTCCACATGGCCACGTCATTGCGGCATCACCACATGACGATCAAGGCGCCGTCCGCCACGGGGAAATGTGGCCACACTGCAATGTCCACTGTGTAGGATATGTGACAACACTGCCGTGCTCACGATGTGGCGCTTCACGGCGTAAGGCTGTGCTGTGACAGTAGAGATATGGCAACATTGCAGTGCTCAGGGAGAAACGCTGTATGGTGGCAGTAGAAGATATAGCAACATTGCTGTGCTCAGTGATCAACACTATGCTGTGTTAGCAGAATATATAGCAACGTTTCTCTGTTCATGGTGTAATACCGTACTTTGACCGTAAATATATGGCAATAGTGCTATGTTCACGGGGCAACACTGTACTATGACAGTAAAATATAAATGACAGCATTGCTGTGTTCAGGGTGTAACAATGTGTTGCGACAATATAATATATATCAGCATTGCTATGTTTAGGGGCATTACTGTTTCAGAGTAGTGGAAGATATGGCAACATCGCTTGTACTGTGACAGTAATAGATATGGCAACAGTGCTGTGTTCATGAGGCAACAGTGTACTGTGACAGTAAGAGATATGGCATCACTGTGTTTTCTATGGTATTATACATTAATGTGAAACTAAGGTGTCATTACAGCAAGCAACACCACTGGATTTAATTAAATTGTGAAGATCTTTACATGACTAAATATATAAAACCTTTTAACTTCTAAAGCTTATTTTGGTCAGACTATCTTGAGGCAATCTACCAAAGATAATTACTAATAATATCCCACTTCTGGGGTCAAATTGTCTAGAGTGTAATTCTCGCAAAAGAGGAGAACGTTGATGATAGAGAGAGTGTGGGTGATTTTTCATAAAGGATTTCCCAACCGCCCTTCACGCAAAGAAGTACATTTAATATAAACTCAACCTTCCTAATTCCTAACCAATAATGCAAATATGCGTGAAACCCAGACAGATAAAGAAATGGGGTCCACAAAAAAATATATAACTAAGCAGCTTAATGCTTCAATCCCTGAATTAAAGAGGCAGAACAAAATCTCCAAATATTGTGTTACATTTGACAGTAAATATACTTGAAGAGTGTCAACACTGTCTAAACATTTATAATTTTAGGGATTTTATTTCAATACTGAAAAAAAAAGATTATACCATAAGTTATTTTCTGGACAAAGGAAAGTATTAATTTATGTATTTATTTTGGAGAGAGCTTGCAGTGCAGTGCTCTTATATAATGTTTCGTTTAGCAATCAAACGCTTCTTATGCGTTCGTGGATTTTTAAAAAAAGAAGATAAAGTCATCGTAACAATGAATTATCTCATTCAAACAAACAACTTATAAAATATCTTGGAATTTAATTAAATAGCAGAATAGACATTTCCATTATTAGAGTAAACTATTTAATAACATGCCAATAATTCCTGTTTTAATTTGATATCAACGAAATATTGAGACATTTAAATCTATGTCAAAAATCATGAACATCAAACTAATCTTTTGACAATACTGCGTAAAAATATATGTTTATGACTATCAGATTAAGTGTAGGCCAGAATTTTAGGGAGAACATCTTATTTTAGTAATCTACTAGACACAAATTGACAAGAGAAAAGTAACAAACCTCAATATTAATTTTAAGCATGGACTTGTGTTAAATGTGTGAATCAGGTTTAATTGGTTTTTTATATATAATAAAACCACATAGACGAAAGAAAAAGTTTTCTTCTAGTGTGATAAACCTTACTATAGTGACTGATAAAATACAAGTAAGTTGTCTTGAGGAAAAACAATTTTTCAACAATCTAGATCCAAACCAGTGATCCACGTTTCTAATCATAGTTATTTTGTGTTTCCCATATTCTCCTAAATATTTTGTTGTTTGTGTTCTGAAATAATGTATATTGTAAGCAAACATTGTGTTCATAATACTAGTATGTTTATTGTGGTTGGTGTAAATAATGTCACAAAGCTATTGGTCAACCAAGAGGAAATCAAAATATTATTTCTCTGTTTTATTGTACACTATTGCATTACAAATATTTTGTGTAAATACATCAATAATGTAGTCAGTATTATATCACAATAATATAGGTTTGCATAATGTATCATTGTTTCATGTTGTCTTAATTGTTTGAAAATATATTTAATGGCTGCATCACCAAATTAATAATTTATTCGATAATACTTCCTTAGTGCCATTTCATTTTGTTAGTATTTATTGATGAGTTTTAAACCAAAGTTTGGTTTTAAGTTATTTATGCCTATCCGGAGCTAGGAATGCAGTCAGCCCTTCGGCTGGCTAGTGCTACCTACACCATATGGTAAAAAGCACATGTACTAGGTTCAAAAAGTGAGGTCGTGCCTTATGCACTGAAATTCTATGAGCAAGAGTGAAAGAACTTACTGATATTTTGGAGGAAAGGTAATTTCACATAACTTCCAGGAATATTTTACATGCCAACATGGGACCGATGGATTTACTTCCCCTCAGAAGAAAGTTGTGCTTCTGATTTTTATCACTCAAGAAAATTAGCTGACCTTTGCTGGGTTTGAAGCCACGAACATCGGGTCCTGAGACATTACCCCAAATCCACATAGGTAGAATTGTTTATATTATAATAATATAAATATTAAAAATTATTATTCGGATTAAGATGGAAAGGTAAGAACAGTAAGTTTATTATAAAAATAGTATTATAATGTTTAGCTTTGTATAAAACATTATTCCTTATGTTAAAGTGTTTCAAAATTTATTTAACTCCAAAACTAACAATTTAATAAAGTTAGTATATTTTAATTAGTATGAATTAAAAATAATCATTATAATAATATTTAGCACCACGTCTTACAACCCGTTCGGGTTATACGCTTTAAGTACTAATTACTCTGATGTATTAGGAATTGAGGAGGTTGAATTAGAGGAAGCGAACCCGCATTTTCGTGGAGGGAGAGTGGAAAGCCATTTAGGAAAACCACCCCAGTCCACCCAACTGAGATTCGAACCTCGATCTCCCCGTCCTCAGCAGTTGAGCTCAACACGACAAGCGCGTTAGCAAACCACGCCACCGAGGCAGGTTTAAAAATAATCGAAATAAATTAAAACTCAGTATATAATGAGGTAAATTCTTACCAAACTGGCTGTTTAATTGTTCTTAACATTATTATGAATGATACCGTTCCTACCAAAATTACGAGTAGAATACAATTTCTTTATAATATATTTTAAAACAAGCATATATATATATATATATATATATATACACGTAGATGCCCATAAATGGTGAGAAGGAAAGCCTCAGCACCCTTATACCACTGCTATGTTTACTTTTTTTTGCTAATTTTTAAGAAAAAATTAAATTTTGTATTTGGGATTTGGCTGCAATTTGGCAGTATCATCTTTGAATTATCAATATCCGTGTTAACAAAAATATACCTTATAATTTGTAAATTTCCTCTCATATCCTCTTCAACAGCTTTCTTTTCATTTTGTTTTCTTCAATAAACTTGTGGAAAAGATAATGTTTCTTTTCAATGGGTTTAGCTATAAGTAAGTTTTATCTTTTCTCAATTTTATATAAAAAAATTTATTCGAGAAAAGTTGCTCTAGAAACCCATATTACACTCAAAATTATGTTCAGATGCTCTTAAAATTCCCCCTCAACCCCCACGACCCTCCCTCCTCAAGCAAACAAGGCTAAATTCCTGACAATCCCTCTCTAGGAAGGGGGAGGGGGGTTGCCACACAGGTGGTAGGGGGGTACTACAAACCTCCCCCTACTTGGAAAACACTCATGGGCACCTTTGTATCTACATTCACTATTAGTGTAACATATTTCAACAAATTTGTACGGACACATCCATAAAAACATAATTACAAAGCACTATAATAAAAAAAGACATGGACGAGATATTATCATCTTAAATTTAATACTCTTATTCAGAGGGATATCAAATTAGTAACAAACATTAGTAGAGACGTTAGTTCTACAATATATGTCAACATTTAAAAATAAATGGTACGGAACACCGCAAGGACTTTATCGCTATATTGTTTAAAAATTGAGATATTTACTCAAGTTTCATAAGATAATATACATTAGCGACCCCGAGAAAAAATTGCGCTATACATACGTAAAACATTTTTTGACTCACGGTTTTAAATTTTATAATTCTAATTTTAAAGAATTAATGTCTTCATTTGAATATTTAGACCAATAAAAAGATCGATATTGGGTCCCCAAGTGTCAACACTTTGTGCTAAAATTTTGACTTTCGGTTAAAATTTTCGTCATTTTATTAGAGGATGCACATTTATAGTTATCGCATTGTATTAAATGTCTCTTATAAATTTTGACAAATAAAATATATAATTACTAACTATTGAGTCTAGAATGAGAGCGATGGATCATTGCTGTACCAGGCATGGATTCAGGAGAGGATATGGGTGTGTGCAACCCCTTTCAAGAAATTAAATCAATGTTAAAGTCATTACTAGTTTTATTGTTACCTTATACTATCTCATTAACCAGATTTTTTGAATTGTTATTGGTAATATATTTAAATGATTAATATACGGTAAATTTTATAAATACTTAAGAAAATCACACTAAGTATAAAAATGGTGAAATTAGGCATTAATGAAATTACCCAAATTAAGTTGGGTGCCTCTCACCTGGTTTCACAAACATTGTTTAGGTTTAAATTTATTTTATCACTTTTATTATTGCTATTTTAATCATCAATAATAAATAGAGATTTTAAAAATAGTGTATTTAAAAAAATGTGCTCTAAACAAAATCTTTGAATAATACCACACACATAACCTGTTCGTATGGCTTAGTGGTAAATTTTATATTTAGAATTAGAAATAACTAGCTATACTATTGAGTGGAGTTAAAGTTCGATTGTATGAAAATTGAATAATTCCAACTATTTTCTTTAATTAATTGAATAGCTACTAAAAAACTCTTTATATAATAATTTTTATAATGTTTAAACTTATTTCGGTTTTATTAATAACTATTTGTGGATGTTCTTATAATAATAATATTTAGCACCACGTATTACTAACCGGTTGGGTTGTACGCTTTAATTACTAATTACGCTAATGGATTAGGAATTAGGAAGGGTGAAATAGAGGAAGTGAACCCACATTTGCGTGGAGGGAGAGTGGAAAACCATTTAAGAAAAACAACCCCCAGTTCACCCGACCGAGATTCGAAACTTGATCTCCCCGTCCTCAGCAGTCGAGCTCAACACAACTAGCACGTTAGCCAACTACGCCACCGAGTAATTGGATTTTAATAAATTTCAATACTAATCGCAAATTTCGAGTTATATCCTTCATTTGATTATTCTCAAGTTTGGGGTTACATTGAAAAATTACTTAAAGATTAACTCTCAAATTTGAAGTATTTTTATGCCAAAATTTCTTGAGTTTCGCCCTCTCCCCTTCTCATTCCAAGCCGATCACGATGGGAGCACCCCTCCGCCCCCCTCACCACTCCTTCACGAAAGTCCTGGACTCTCCCTTGTGCTATACAAACATTTCCCCTAAAAGGTTAAAGGAAAAACAACATAAACTCCTTGAAAGACTTACTCATTTTCTTACTCTAGTCTAGGTCTAGTCTATTAGATAATTATTGCGTTTATACTTAAGTAGTATCTCTTCACAACTAACGCTCACAAAATGGTATTAATATATTTGCCAATATTTCTGAAACTATTGGTTTTATAGAAATATATATCATATAAAAGTTTTTTATTTTTAATATTACTATAATTTTGTGATGACACGTTATTTAATATCTCAAATAATTGTGGAGATACAGAAATTTGTCCTTGTTTAAAGTACCTTAAAAGTAATTTTAATGGGAAAATGAAAATAGCCAGTTTATTCATAATCTTAATCAACGCCTAAATACGAATTTTAATCAAAATCGTTATAGCCGATTTTAAGAAAATTGATTATATTCTCTTTTCGCTCTCTATCAAACAACTCTTAATTTTAGGGTTAATCAGGGACACGGATAGACAGCACTGCAAAAACCACCTTTTAGGGTGCAGGGGGTCATGAGACGTCAACATCCATCAACATTTAGGGTTATTTTTTTTTACGGTCGCAATATTTTACCTTGAGTGATCGAAAAGTTTAAAAAATATATATATAATTTGGAAGTAATTGGTTTTATAAAAATATGATTCTAATAAAAGATTTTTATTATAAATAGATCTACATATTGGCGAAAATAAGTAATTTCATATCTCAAATATTTCCGGAAATAAAATAAAAAATAGTGAATCTACGCATCAGACTTTAACCCTTAAAGTCATTTTGCCGATATATTGAGAGTAGCCATTTCGGTTGGGATATTTATAAATGATTTGAAATTAAATTTAATTAAAATTGCTTGAACCGATTTTTAATAACCGATTTTTTCTCTTTTTGCCCTTCCGTAAGCTACCTTTAATTTTAGGGTTAGATATCTATTTCCAAAAATCCTCGGGACAACCCTATGTAAACCCTAGATACCAAGTTTTAGCTCGATTGGTTAAATAGTTTATGCTTTATTACTAGGTAGAGACAGACAGACTGATGGACATTCAAAAACCACTTTTTTGATTCGGGGAGTCAAGAAACGTCGACATTCATCAAAATCTCGAGTTAGATTTTTTTGATGATCACAATACTTTATTTACCTTATACTTTATTTATACACATTAGGTATTCGTCTTTAAATTAAAATCCTCTGAGATGATTCTTTGAATATTAAAAAATAACCTTATTATCTGTCCCCATCTTTAAACGGATATTAACCAGATTGAAAAACTATGTGCATACATCTTTCGATCTGGGGTAAAATAATTCGTTTTTCAACTTTCGTTAAAATTGGTCTGCGCATTTGACAGGGGGCATGAAAATTAAAATATCTAAATCTATTTATTTGATTATCACAATATATTCTTTCTCTGAGGCATCACGAGAATGTTAAAAGTTATAAAAGGATTATAAATTATTTTAAATTAAGATTGAACTATCACAAAAGAGGCTAGCTTTATTGAGCCAACTAAAGTTTGTAATGGTAGATTTTTATTTAACGTATCGTACACAACCAATCATAATGATAGTGAATAATGTTGTTGGCCTTAAATATTATGGACCTGTAATTCCCAACAGTAATTATTCTTAGCATATTTTTAAATTAAAAAGTAGGGTTTTCAGTATCATATTTTATTACACTATTAAAAATTGAAAATTATTCACACAAGAAATATAAACTAGTTAACTAGTAAGTAAGTTTTCCCCAAAAGGAAAACTTGTAACTTTATCATTTCCTTTGATTTTGAGTGAACTAACCCCTTAATTCAATTCGCTTTAATCAAAAATATATTCAAAAACCATAAAAAGTAGTTACTCATATGGAGGATATATGAAGTAATACATAAATTTAATGAAAAATGTACACGAAGATTTAAAATAATAATGCTATGTCACGTTAAATTCCTCCTAACTTAATCGTCCTTAAAGTCTAAAAGTTGGTTAAATTTGGTTATTCATTTCACAATAATAACTTTATGCGCTCATCAAGCTACGGATGGTTACCTTCCAAATATTCATATCGCCAAGCGTCTCGGACCACTAGGTTGGTTAAAAAGCTTTTTGTTGATTTAATTGTTAACCAATGGACTCTAAGTTAGCTATTACAACGTCTATGGAGACATAGAGTTGTTATAAAAACAAATTAAAATGGAATTCCTGCACTCATGTCTATGTTATTGTCTGTACGAAATTAATGAATTAATAATAGTGCTATTTCTATTTAAAAAGTTGTTATAAGATGTTTATTTTAAACAGGCGTATATTTTGACGCTATTTTTTAAGCTTAAAAATCATTAATTATTCAAACTGTAATTACAGGGCCAATTGTTGAATAATTTTAAATATATAAACAAATTATTTATAAAATATATTAAACAAAAAAGTATATATAAACAGTCAATAACTTCGAACATTGTAAAATCAAATTAGTTAAGCCCTAATAAAAAAAATTACGTGAGATTGTAAGATTGGGCTTAAGTGAGTTCGCTAATAGCCTTACGTCAAATTAAAGATTAATATTGGATTTAATATAGCCGGTGATAAATATTAACATAGATATTTCAAAAAGGACTTTATATTATAAATACATACCATACTCTTTTTTAAGCCGTTTAAAACTATATGTTTTACTATTTTAATATAATTTAATACTTCTCGCGTGATTAACAAGACAGATTTGAGAAGCGCTGGAACATGTAAACCGGTTGCATTGACACACAATTGTACCGAACTGCATGTTTGAGTCACCAAGGTCATACCAGCACCGATTGACGCGTGGACATAGGCATCAGACTCGTATAACCGGTCGGTGATATGGAGGCCAGGTGTTCGAAACCTGGCTGGTTGTATTACTATTTTTGAATATAAAATGATTTCTCACTTTTCCTTCACGCAAGTGTGGGTATAATTCCTATAAATATTACCCTTATCATGCCTACCCGATTGGTGTAAAATATGCAAATATTCTGCAAGGGTTGGAATGCACGGGTCAATCTTCAAATGGGTGCACTGGGTATGGCTTTTACTATCCCTCCTTTCGTCATTGATGATGTGAAAAATGTATACCATCCGCTTTGGTGGCCGCGTGGTCTAACGCGCTACGCTTGTATTAAACTGGATTGTCAATGACGGGGAGATCGAGGTTCAAATCTTGGACGAGTTTAAATAGATTTTTTTTACAAAATGGTTTTCCACTCTCCTTCCACAGTTATGCAGGTACATTTGTTCTATATAAAACCTTCCTAATTCATAAAACCATTAAAGTAATTAGTTCATTAGCATATAACTTAAACGTGTAGTATGTCGCAGTGCTAAGAAATAATCTTATAAAGGACATGGTGACCTTAACACTTTTTAAATATCTGTCAAGGGGTGTCCTGGAATTAAAATCCACTCTTTTGTTTCATTTAAAATGTTTGTCGTCTAATGCAGCTATACTCATCTATTGATATCACCTTGTGAAGAAAATTTAACTCTATGTTTTTATTGGAGCAATATTTTATTTATTTTGGCCACAAAAAAGTTTTTCTATAAAATCAGCATAAACACCGCCCCTAGCTCGCTGCCCCTACATTCTCACTTTATCCTATTAAATTAAGCCATTAATAACCTTGAGGATAAAATTAATATTGTTTATAAAATTGATTTCCATGCCATATTAAAATCTCCATACGATATTTCAGGATTGTATTTGTGATTTTTATATTTAAAGTAGAAAGTAATTTTGTTTCCAAAGGATGGGGGGAGGGGGGGAGGAATTTATCCCAAGTGTTTTCTAGAAAGCTTGTGACAATCATTTAAAACCATTTTCAGTGCCTTGACCCTTCCCTACCCACACCCCCTTCTCCCCAATTCCTTATTTTTTTTTTTACTGTCATGAAAATAAAGAAGAGTCGTATAATTTTATTGCTCCGAGTCAGGATTTTCTTTTACTATCAATTCAAATACTACTTTTTGTTTACCACAAAAGTTCTTTATTGTGTGATATTTACAGTTGGCGGACAAATCAGTAACGTTGAGTTTTACATTTAAATCGTTTGTACTAGCTACGTATGAAATAACTTTTCTTTAAAATGGAAGTAATTTTCTTGGGTATATCGAGCATAGAATATTCCCACGAAGATAAACACGTGTACAGGAAATCAATATTAAATAGCTAACGAGAAAACATAAACCACATCGGTAATCACATTGTTTAATCCTTCCCTCTCATGTTGGACTGGACAGATGGTGACTGGGAGAACGGAGTTGGAATCCCAGTCGCATGTACTGAGCATATTTTTTCCCAAATATTTTCTGGTTTCCTACTCTCCCTCCATGAAAATATGGGTATATTTCCTCTCAAATTCAACCTCACTCAACCCTACTTCAATAGCGTCATTAATATCTTAGTATAATAAAAATAAATAGCACCACGTCTTACTAACCGTTTGGGTTATACGCTTAAGTACACTAATGGGCTAGGAATTGGGGGGGATGAATACAGATGAAGTGAATCCGCATTTACATGGAGGTAGAGTGGAAAAACATTTAGGGAAAACCTTCCCCAGTTCACCCGAGGGAGATTCGAACCTTGATCTCTCCGTCCTCGGCAGTCTAGCTAGACACCAAACTTGCGCGTTAGCTAGCTACTCTACATAGGCGGGTAATATGTTAATATAACACGAACGGGTGCTAAGACGTGGTAAAAAAATAAATTATAAATGAAAACATTATTTTGGTTGTCCCATGAGGATTTGTATTTTCTTCAAATAGCAATGATATATGTATCGAGAAGATATTTAACACCGAAAATATTAATGTTATATTCATATGTGACCATGACAATTTATTAGTGCATATAAAATACAAAATTACACCATAATATGGAATTTAATAAATCAATCATTCACATTTAATAAAATATTCAATTCACCATGCTATACGCATTTGTGCAGAAGTTATTGTACTATTGGCAGCAAAAATTCCTCCCCAGTCAAAGGTGGCTGAGTTTTCTGATAGCTAGTGATCCAACATATGTAGCTGACGATTCTCACCCGTATATCACAGATTCTGCCTTCGAGTATGAGTGAAGAATGACCCTCGTCAAGGAACGACTCCTGGATAACTCAATGGTTAGAACATTGAAATATTAAGCCAAGGGTCCCAGGTTCGATTCCCGTGTCTAGGGGTCATTATTTAATTGATAGAATATAAAAAAATAAAGGTTTGATATTTAATTTTTATAAAGGGACCTGAAAAATGGTGTGGGTTGTAGTAACTTAAAATCTTGCACGGTTTTCCTGTTCACACGCAGTCTTGCCTGTGACGTCTTGCACTGCGCAGGAAAAATGTTGTACAAATTCGTGTAAATGGATGACTCCTTAGAAAGAGGACGCCACAAGTTCAGAAATAAGACGTTTTTAAGCCTTGTCGTGGGACTCTTAGTTCTGAAGAAAGACATGGCAATATGTACATGTATGTACATATATGTCAGAGTCACACAATTTATCACTGAGCTATCTAGTTGGATGATTCATGTGCTAATCAAGTTAATTACTTGCCTAAAATGTGTGTTGCACAGGCTACACCCCAAAGTTGGTATTAGATATGGGTAAGTTAACTTCAGTGTGAATGAAAACTCGTCGTCTAACTTCTGAAAGTCCACCTGAGTTTAGGTTTGAACATACAAGTTTCCATTAAACATAGAAATGTATATTTTACTCACCCCGAAGGCGGTCTGAATCTTCAACAGTTCCACCGTCAGTTGTGAAACCTAGGCAGCACTGAAGAGGCGTACTAGGGAAATGAGGAGTGAGGTAGCTTCCCCCTGATTTCCTCGCTGATCCAAGAGGAACTATTGCACACCAGTCTACGAAGCATACACAAATACATACACTAACTGTCCCTACGAGTGACACAATTTCACCCCGTTCATCACAGGGAATGGCTGTATATTGACAGTTATTACTAGTATCGTTCATACTTATGTCACTTTCATATTTGTTCGAGTTATAAGTGAGACTGAGACCTATCTCTGAAAAGAACAACTTGCTCTAGCTCATAGCAGAAGCAGGGTTGTTATGTTTAAAACCCCTTGTTAAAAATATGTTTTAAACTAAATACTTGTATAAAACATATTTGTTTAAAAACATGCTAAGCAAATGTTTTAAACGTGTTTTTTAAAGTCTTCAATTAAACAAAACTACAATGAAACAAACGTTAATACAACTTCTAAAGAGCGTATAACCTGAACGGGTAGTAAGACGCGGTGCTAAAAAAAAAAACTTCTAAATAATAAGTTTTCAACATCACAGCTTCGATGTAGTAGTTATGTAGTAACTAGGCCTAGTACTCAGAATTAAGAAAAAATACTTTACATAAGCTCATGGATAGGTTGTTTTAAACATTTTTCTACGGTTACAATATTTTAAATGTCCTAAAAATTTTAACTAAATTTAATCAAATAAAACATTTTATTTTTATAAAATTGTTGAGGGTCTACTTTAAATAGTATATCAGAAGAGTAGTTTGTTTATTTAATATTTAGTGCTCAAAAAACTGCCGAAAGTTTAAATGCTTTTTTTACACCTAATTTATATCTAATATTCAAATGTATGAAGCCAATAAACAGCCGTTCAATTCCCGCAGATGATGCTAATGCTCTGTGCAAACGTTTGACTAGGTCAATCACTTTTGGGCTCATGTTGTTTTCTAGTGCTAGCCACCATGTTATTGACTATAAATCTTCTAGAACATATTTAAAAATCAGATTATCTTTGAATGGAGCACATTTTTCCCGATATTTTATTATTTCTGCTATTAAAATTGGGTGATATGAATCTATATACTCCATACCAATGTCTAATTTCTCTTGACTAATTTTTATTCCTCCAAACCATTGATATAAAAGGTTTGTTAACAAAATAGTAAGGTGTCATTACCATGTCAAATCGTTTTTGAAAGTGTCTAAATTCATTTTCAGTTTCTCTTTTGACTTCAAATTCTGTAAGCAAAGACAGCCATATTTCAGTTGCTAATGGTGCATGTTTCACACTGTACTTTGTCTAAAGCAACAGCAACTTTTTTAAACTTTACCAAGTAATCTTGAGCATTTGCTTTAATATTCATACTATTAATTTTGGATAAAATATTTATATCAATTTCAGCGCGATTATCACTACAACTTTTGACCAAATGTGCCAATTTTCAAGAAATTACTCTATGCAGTCAGCCAGTGTATGCCAACGAATATCCCGAGAAATAATAAGGGATTTTTCTCCAGCTTGTTGGTACTAAACCGAAGGAAAATGTAAATTTTTGAAATAGTCTATTATTTGCTTAGTATGTTATTTAATCCTAGGAACTTATATGTGATGTGCAAATAAATTTAGCAAATGCGCACAACATCCATAGGTTATTTATTATATCTTGCAAACCAGTATTGTCAGACTTTTCCCAACTCATGTCTCATTTTTTCCATGTTAGCAGCGCTATCTGTCACAAAACTACGAACTGTGCATCCATATTGTTTTAACTTTCTATGGCATTTTTTGCTACGTGCAACAAATACTTTTAAAAGCAATAGAGATACACAATATTTTTTTAGTAAATAATGTTGTTTAGATGTAATATTGTTTGCCATTACAACTAATAATTTTGCTCATCCTGTACTAGTACGAGTGGTTCTTGACACAATGAATGAGTATGTCTACCCTCGAATAGAGCTAAACAAGCACGGTGCTTGTTGCAGTTGGAGGTACAAGGACCCCGTTTTTAGTCTTTACACTGTTGTCAACATTTCAACAACACAACCAAACAGTGATGACAAAGTGAGACCAAGCAATTATTTCCTACATGTATTTTAAGTAAATAATGTTTTATTCACAATTAAAAAAAAGTTTACGTTTAAAACAAGTTTTATTCACAGTTTAAAACACCTTTCCTCTAGTGCAAAAAAACAAGTTAAAAAAAAGTGTAAAACAGTTTTTATATGGGTGTTTTTAAAAAGAAAAATGTTTTTTCAACCTCTACCAGAAGATATTAGTGCATTGTAAACACTATATCTAACCAGAGAAAAATATATAGCGAAACTCTTCTTATAGATAACTCTATTTAATAAAGAAATGACTTATTTGGTTTTTACAGACACGTGGCATCATAGGGCCTAATAGTATGACAGTAATAATAAAACTAGAACAATACATTCTTTTAAAAAACATATTGATACCCGTACTGGTGTGCATGCAGGTAAATGTGTAAATAAATGTTACATATTTTCTATTGCAGGTGACGGAGAAGTCAGGATTATAATCCTTGATTGAGGTTTTTTCTTAATAACTTTCTGCTTTCTTTCCATTAGAGGCTGATATGTATTCTCTAATTACAATACGGATAGCCCAGATGGGTAGTTTGTTGGTTTTGTGCACCAAGTTTTACTTCCTCTTTGGTATATCCACGCATTCACAATAATGGATTAGAAATTAGGAAGGTAGAGTTAATGGAAAATGTACCCTCATTTTCGTGATAGAGTGTGAAATTATACAGGAGAACCCCTACCCCCATTACGCCTGGTCTTGAAACAAACACGCCATGGAGACGCTCTAGCAGCAAGTAGATAGCAAGGAGATGTCTAGTTCAACTTTAGTCTGCTTAGGAGCGCGTGCTAGGTTTGTCAATGCTGCGCTCTGTTAGCCGCAACACACACTACTTAAGACATGGGAAGATTTCTAATGTATAGTAGAATTCAAGCAGAATGAAACCTTTAGGAAATACAAAATATTGTTTTGTGGATCATAACTATTAATATCTTATGTAGAGTTTGAATATTTAAATAAGTTAAACAACAAGCAGTGAAGAAACGACAATTAAACTTTTTTTTTTTGCTTTATTATTTTAAAACTAAAATACACACACTCTGCAGTCTTAATACAACAAAATAAATCAAAAAGTCTATAAAGGTAAAATATGATTTATTATTTTAAAGTAATCTCCAATAAAACCTATTATTACTACTATTATTATTATTGTTATTATAATCATCATAAACATCAATACAGCGTATAGTAAAACAAAAAGTCATTTTAGGAATGACTTGCCTATTCTACAACGAATTACAGGACAAACTCTTCAAGATAGTCCATTTGTTTTTTTACGTTCTCAAAAAAAAAATGAAATAGAAGATTTTGATGGGTATTGACGTTCCATGACGCCCCTGAATCCGAAAATATAGTTTTCGCTATACCTTCTTTCTGTCTGACTGTCTATATGTATCTAGGCCTATTGAAGAAACCATTTTTACCTACAAGGCTATAGCTTCGTATTTAGGATTTTTATAAAGTTCAAACTTGGAATTTTTAGAATAGATATCCATCCTCAAAATATAGAGTATTTGTAAGGCCAAAAAGACTAAACAAATTATCATTAAAATGTGTAGTAATATTATAAATAAAATACTTTTATTTGAAATATGGTTTAATAAAAGTAATGGTTTATGAGCTAATATCTTATATATGTTTTAAATTGAGTTCTGGAAGTTTGAATGCTATGCTCTGTGGTGAACAGAGGTGTTATATTTTTATCAATATATTTCTGTGACAGTATATATTATTTCATTCATTTACTTTGGGGAACTGTGATGCTCTCTTTGCCATTCTATTTTTTCAAAAAATGTAGGCTATATTATTTCATTTCACGTACCTTGCGAGAGCTGTCAACTTGCTTTAACATACATTTTTAGATAAGGTTTGTGGTTGGTAGAACACATAAACATTTCGTAATAAATTGAAAACACCAAATCTATTATTAAATTTATTTTATCTATGATCAACAAAATAGAAAAATAATTAATATTTAAAATTAAATTGTGTTTGTCATTATAATTACTTGATTTTCAAAACTTTACTAACATTTACCAATATTCTGTGGATAGTAAACAACGTATGTTTTTGAAGATGGAGTTGCAGAGATTGTAAACTGTTAAGTGTGGGTAAGTCGGGGTCAGAATAAACTGATGGTGGTTTTTCTTAAATGTTTTGTCACTTTACCTCCCCGCAAACGCAAATTACCTCTAAAATGCTTCCTTCCTTATCCCTACCACATCAGATTAATTATCATATATATATAGTTGTATATGTAGTCAATAAACAGGCTAATAGGTCTATCTCTTTATTATTTTTTATATTGTTTTTGTTTTTTGTCCTTAAATAGATTGAAATGATTACACAATAGCTTGAACCTACACTCATATTGTGTATGTAGGCTTATACAAAAGAGAAGTGTAATAATTTTTAATTTTTTTATTTCACAATAAAATTCTTTGAAAAATATCACATAACTACTAATTTTAATTTCCATATAATAATTAGTAGGCTAATCACTTTGCTTCGCTTTTTTTCTTTTTATCTATAAAATGTGTACTTTATAAAAACACCTAACCTTGATTTATGCAATTAATTTAATTCAATATTATTTTTTTTATATATAATATTGTATTTGTTTGAATGATGTTCTTTTTTACAATAACTGTCATGTATAATTTGTATGTCTTGTTATAAATCTTTTACTATGTCTTTATCTTGTAACAATTTCTTTTTGAAAAATTAACTGTACATATATAACCTAACTAAATTTCACGTGTAATGTAAGCATAAGCTAATACCGTATAAAACAGTCCCAGAAAATGGCCTAGACCAGAGGTCCCCAACATTTTTGTACCCTAGGGCACATTCAAAACTAACGGTAGTTCGGTGGGCACTAACTACTTTTTCAAGGCAAATTTACCAACTCCCGCCAGGCTCATAGGTCAGCCTCAATGCTATACACATGACCGATCAACTGCCGTGTTAAGTTTCCAACAGTGAGTGTGACGTTACATGGGGTTGTGGGTATTACTCAAGGCCCTAGCCATAAGGGGAGAGGAGGGGTTCAACCCCCACAAAGTTGACAAAAAAAATAAATTAAAAAATACTGCTTTATCTATGGTTTTTAACAAGACCAAAATAAAGAAACAAGGAAATATTTAACTACTCACCCCCAATTTAGTGCTTAGGTACATTTTAAAAATATATGTTTATTCTGTGTTTATTCGGGGGAAAAACTGGGTAGACCCATGTCAAGATATTTACAAATGACATAGGAAGAATTAAGATGGTATTAGTGAGTGTGAAGAGAATGATGGAAGGGGGTAGGTCCTTGAGCTTAAGAAAAAGCCAAACCTTTCAGCTTGAGACTACGGTGATTCCGAGTAAAAGTACACTTTGTAAGTGAGCCAGCAAAGAGAGAGGTATGAGAGGGAGGGATTGGAAAGAGGGGGGCTTTCAATCACCAACTTCTTGAGAACAGCATACTTGGAGATAAGCACAAACTTGATTTTTGTCGGAAAAGTAACATATTAAAATTACTAGTCAAGAACTTTTCAGCTGTGGTTAAAAAGTTGTAGGCAAACGCAAAAGGTTTGGTGGGCACCATGGAGCCCGTCGGAATAGGGTTGGGAACCCTGGCCTAGATTGTTGGGGATTTCAAATAAATAAATGACTATCCATGTAATCTCTAGAGGTGCGAAATAAGACGTGACCAAAAAATTATAGACTCAAAATATTTAGTATAAAAAGACAACTCACAATCATCATAGTTAGTGCGATGGAAATTATTAGAGGGGGCTATAACGCCTACACACATGCACTTAGTTCTATTGAGAAAATTCTAATTAAATACTGATGAAAATGATCTAGAAATAGCAATTACGAAACATACAGTGCGAGTTCACGGGAATTGTTTTCATTATTATCTTATGAGTAGTCAATGCTACCAACAAAACATAATTCCATTCATAAAATTGGTTTGTGAGTAAATTTATTAAGACGTCAGTGTATATTAATAAATAGCATGGCATATTTTTAAAGTTCTGAATGAATTTGAAAAAAACACCACATTTAATTACTTCATTAAATTTATTTGAGGTATTTAGCGTAAACTTTCTGGACTGACTAATTATTTCCCAAGGATTTCTATGAGCGAGAGCGAATGAGCACACCAATTTGCCGGGAAAGGTATTTTCATATAACTTATATGGTTCCTCTTTACATGCCACAATCGACATGGGACCGACGCCTTTACTTCCCAATCAAAGGAAGTTGTGCTACGTATTTTTATAGTTCCATAAGAAATCCGTTAACCTCTGTGAGGTTTGAATCCACAAAATCGGGTCTTGAGGTGAGCACTTTAGCCTAAGACCACCTAGGTCAAATAGAATAAATATTCGGTTTGTGCGTCTTTATTTATTCATCGCTGATATTACCAAACTACGCCCAAGTATTTATGATTATTACTTGCTTTGCAAATATATTATTGTTTACACAAACTATTTATGCCTATTGCCTCTCTGTGGAGTGGCGCACTTAGGGTATGGGTCGGGTTTTAAGGCAAGGGGAATCGAACAATTAGTCTCTTCCCTTTCAGCCAAATTTACATCCCCTACTGGTTCCAACCTATGATCTGGATTAGTTTGTTTTTATCCAAGCCATATATTTTCCACTACAAGCTTGCTAGACCTGCCATAGCTTCATTTATAATATAATCTAACTTAAGACTAGCACACAGCATCCAGTCCCCGGCCATCAATTTATCAATTTGAAAGAATAAACCAATATCTCTACAAATATATTTTTAGGCCATGACGGGAATCGAACACGTGACCCTTAATTTAGTAGGCAGATTAGCTACCGACTATGCTATGGTCTCACCCAAATACCTTAAGTAATTTTAATAAAAGTTGAAATATAAAAACATATAAAGCATATATACAATATAAAGCAGCTATTATGTGTGGCTAGACTTAACGAAAACATATATTACTTTACAATACACAGGTATAAAACAGCACACATTAAAAGTGACCCCAAAATTTTCTACTGTAAAAAAGAAGGGGTGTAATAACTTAGATAAGTTGTGCGTCCCCAAAGTAAACTTATAAATTGCGCCACTGGAGTGGAGCATAAAAAAGGTAGTACAAGAAACAATATATTCCCTTATTCGGAATTACTTCATGTAACAGTTTTCTCCGTAGTTTCACTTAGAATAATTGTTAGTATCATCATACATTGGACGAGGAGGCGCGAACCCCAACATTAAACCGGGCAAAACGCGACTATCGGACCCGATATTCTGTGCCACCTCCTTGGCGTACTGTATCAGGATGACGAGGTACGTCGTCACAGCACTCACAATGGAGAACAACATGGTGAGGTCCAAAGGAAAGAAATAGTAAGCCGAGAAGAGCAACTTCCTGTGGACCAACTGTTGAGAGAATATCTGCAAGCAAAAGTTGTTACGTTGGAGATGGAGTGGGAAGAATCTTTGCTATCGGGTGACTTAGGGGGCACAAGTTAGAGACAGTATTTTAGTATATTTTATAAGAAAATATTATTTATCAAAATGATGAAACATTTCTCGGGTGGAAATGTAGTTTTTAATTTATTTTAATGGTTATATCAAAAGTTCTTTAATATCGTTCAAGGGTGTCTGGGAATTAAAATTACAAACTGCTCTTTTTATTTAAAAAGTGTCTCATCTAATAACGCTACGTTCGTGACAGATATTAGACAATTATTTCTACCACTATGTGTAAAATATTAAACTCTTTGTTTATATTGGAGTAATTATTTCATTTATTCTGACAAATAAATTAAATTGCTCTAAAAATGGCATAAACGTGCTAATCTCAACTCATTCCCTTCACTCCCACACTAAGGCTGCTGTCTTGATTGCTTGGTTATTGCTAATCAGAAGTTGCACTCGGTGATCTAGGAAAGGGCCCTGTTCATAGAATTATATAAGAAATATGCACAAAAAAAAGGGATAGAATATCTCACAATATCATGCCTCAAGATTTGTTAGAAAAACGCACTTATGGAACAAAATAAAAGTTAATATAGGGGAATATATTATGTTAGTGTGATCCTGGTCTTAGTAAAGATAAATTAATAGAGCTAAATTGTGTTAACGCATGGTTGTAGTGGACGCAAGTACAATTAGTGTTCTTGCAGTTTTATATCAAAACATTTATTTTGATCAAAAGAGATCAATTAATATCTAAGTAGAAATAGTAATTTAATTTTATTCACATGGTAACATCCACATTTCTTGAATTTTGGTCAAAGTTCTCCTGGAATTTAATGCCAACTTTTTCTCCTCTTATAAAAAGCTTGTCATTTAATGCCTCTATACTCATGGCAAATATCCAAGAACTATTCAAGAAATATTGTGGTCACAAGTGAAGAAAATATAGCTATGATTCTAATTCGGGAAATATTCTATTTATTTTGGCCCCAAAAAAATTGTATTGCTATAAAAATGGTCAAAAACACTGGTCCTTTCGCCCGCTCCCTACATCCACACCTTAAGCTGGATATCTTTCAGTTTAAACAGGAGGCTACTGATTCTTGCCTGTAGTTCCTTGTTCACGTCCTGAGGCCGGGATGGTCCAACCAGCTTCAGGACAAGACTCTTGGTTTGCTCGGCTTCTTGGTTCGACATGTGACTGAACGTTGCCAGGATGGTCATGCTCAGGCACATCTCCACTATCGTCATGGTCTGGACCGTCAAAGTATTATCTTCTTCGGTTTTAGCGTCGGGGTCCAGGTAGAAATACGTTAGTACCGCCACATAGATGGCAGACGTGATACTTCCAAAAGCAAGGAGGACCTGACAACAAAATAATAATTTTAAAAAAACTCTTCGGGAGCCATGCGGTCAAACGCGTGAGACTCTCATGTTAGACTAGATTGCCTAGTGCGGTGAGATAAGGGTTTGATCCCAGTTGGGGGTACTGCATGATTATTACAATATTGGTGATCTAGATTAGAAGAACCATTCACCTGGGTCAAAATCTGAAGTCCAAACGCTTCACTAGTGAGATCGGAAATATCGCAGAGGAGTCCATGTAATTTTCTTACGAGATCCACTTTTCTGGCATAGTTCGGCAAGGACACAGCATTAACCTCTGGTTGGATGTTTCTTCCGGTACGACTGAGATCAAACGTCCCCACAGTCCCTTGTTGAGAGGGGAGATTTAAATCATCTTCATACTGAAATAGACAATCATAATGCTATCTTGTTAAATCATGTAAAATCATATTTTATTTATATATAGGGCGCTTCTGAGCTATCTGCATGAATTAAACTACAGAATATGTGAGCAGAAAGAAACAAAATATGTCCGGAAAAGTCATCTTACAATACTAAATGAAAATTAATGCTAAATATAACGCCGGGAGCAGGCAACTCTAGGTACGTATATGTACAACATGTTGCATATCATTAGACGGTCACATAAGAGCAGGGGTTCAAAACTCCCTCCCCGAAATAATCACGTCAGTATCCGTGGGTTACATTTGACGTGTGCTCATTCTTCGTCGACGTTGCTCGTGTTCGGCCAATTATACCCACCTAATGATATGCAACTTACTGTGCACGTACGTCACAGATGCCTACTCCCGGCGTTGTTGAGTCTAACTTCAATTTTAATTTGGAGGTGCTAGATGAATTTTTCGGACATTAATTTACTATGTGTGTTGGTGTCCTTCTAACCACGAGTTCTGTGGTTTTAGTTTGAACCGAAAAGTTAGATACATCCTGTTTGTTTGTTTTCACGGTGTATTACTTTAAAAAAATATATATTTGTAGTATTTACCGTGCACTTTCTGAACTGATAATATAAGCACAAGACTTATTGACAAACTTATAATAATAAAAGACCTAAAAGTCAGCCCATGGTCGCTAATTCATAATAGTGAATGGGTTAATCCACATTTAATCATTATATATTTTTCGGACATGCCTTGTGTCGAACCCCAAGACCCTTAGCTTGGTAGTCTGACATGTTACAAACTTAGATTGTGTGTAAGAATTGCATCTTAAGCCCCCTTTGTGCTACACGCATAATTATAATGCGAATGAGATATAGATAAGTTAGAAGTGTTTAAGTGTGTCATCGTTTTTTGCGACATGAATGGGAAAGCTTTTAGGCAAAAACCCTTTCAATAGACCCAGACGATCCTATAGCATCGACTCCTCAAATATTTTAAAACTAGACAAGATTAGCCTGACATTTAATCCACGTGTTCACCGATGTGTTATGCATACAGAAGTATAATAGTGTACAAACATACAGGGTATCCCAAAAGCTACTGAGCAGTAAAGCACACGTAGCTCGTAACAGTTGTCTATACAACAGATGTTGGGGAATATCCCCCATTGGCATGAAAACATGTAGGTGACCTGGTGGTCTAGGGGTAACGTGTTTTGACTTCTATGTTGAGGGTCCGGGGTTCAATCCATGCTCCCATTACAGATTTATCTGATTGCCAATCCCTTCCTTCACCTCTAACAAGACGTGTATTAATCACAACTTGTGAATGTGTGGAATTCCAGGTTCCCCCATAGTTCGGATCCCATTTTATACTGAAGGTTCTCCAGTTCACCTCACAATCATCTTACCACTACACATTAACGTAAGTGCGTATAACCCGAACGAGTAGTAGGATAATAATAGTGAAGACATGTATGGTCTTAATATTATATGATATAAAAAGGCTTGTCCAGACATATCTTCATACTCTTGGAGGACTTTTCCATCATCTGTTGTAGGAATAACTTCTACGAGGCACGTTGTATTTTACTGTACATTAAATTTGGGGACAACCTGTATTACAATTTTTTTTAGCACTGCTTATTACTACCCGTTCAGGTTATGTGCTTACGAATTAATTACGCTAATATTGTTAGTGATTAGGAAGGTTATATATAAATGAAATATACATGAATTTGAGTGGAGGGAGAGTGTAAAACCATAAAAAATCACCATAAACTGTTTCCAGACTGTGATTTAGTGAGTTAATTAAATTTCTCCATCCCCCTCTTTCCTTCCACTACTCTTTCTCCTTTAATTTCTTCCATTCTTATCTAACTTGCGCACTATGTTATATGCTCCTCCCATCTCATTTTTGACCTTCCTTGCGGTAATTATCCTAGATACTTCAATTCCAACATTTTATCAGGCATCCTATTTTTTGTCATTTTAGAAAACTACCATCAGTCACCTGAGTGGGACTCGAGCCTCAGTCCCCCATCATTGGCAATTTAGTCTACTGTGAGAGTAGTGCTTTAGATCATGCGGCCAGCAAAGTGGTTTATTTTCAACATTGTATTTACAAGTAGTGCTTGTACATTTTCTCTTTAATGTTCTCATATCTATCTACTTCATAAGTGTAAAGATGTGAGTAACGTGGGTGGATTGTAAAACGCGGGAAAATAGAAAACAGTGGTGGAACCGTGAAAATAGATACATAAAATTCAAAACCTTTTACGTAATTATTTTATTAATCTATTTAATGTGTGTTTCTCTATATTTATATATAAAACAGTTGAATGTATTGTAATTTTTTAAAATAAAAACTTGCCTCAAATCGGCCTTCTTGCATCAGTGATCCCACTCTAGTTACCATTTTACCACGGTTGACAACGTGTTTTACTTGAGATAAACGTTGACCGGATATGCCTTCTTCATCAATCTCATTCTCGGTTAAGTTTCCAAACATCCCCAAAAGTATTCCGTTGAGAAGTTTTAGCCTTTGTTTCACCAACCAGACGACGCCCAAAAACTGTAGCAGTGTTATTATCAGGATAGCTTTGACTAGACATCGGGACAGGTAAATGTTCGCATCGATATCT
>CABEEJ010004917.1:0-26033 GCA_901482245.1 Timema douglasi
AATAAGAAGCTGCAGCAGCGACTTCTAGATCTAGGTCTAGACGACGCACCTCCCCGCTCCCCGAAGCCAGAAGAACAAAGAGCGGAACAACAAGCTAAGGTGTCAGACAACAATAAAGATAAGCACTTAAAATGTCAAAAATCTAACATAGCACTACTATATATGGTTAGAACATGGCAGTAAGAATATATATATTCACGATGTGAAAGGGGTGGATTACCTCTAAACTACTTCCTTCTTTATCCATACCCCATTAGAGTAATTAACTATCATATATGTGTGTATAACATGATGTGGTAGTAAGATGTTGTGATAAAAAATATATAATTTTTTTAATATATGTACAATAATAAATACTTTTTTTTTTCACATCCATTACTATTTCCAACTTGTAGCCTGAGTCAGTTTTTTATTCAGGCCATATATTTTCCACTACCAGCTGCTTAGGCCGGTCGTAGCTTCATACGCCTATAATCTAACTTAAGGCTAGGACAGGCACAACATCCAGTTCCCAGCCATTAATTTATCACTGTGAAAGTGTAAACCCATAATTTCATCGATGATAAATTTTTGGCCATGCCGGGAATTGAATGCGGGACCCTTAGCTCAGTAGGCAAACACATTACTGACTGACATACAATAATAAATACTATTATCATTATTTTAAAAGAGGCTCACTTTCACATTATTTATATTCTCATTTTCATGTTCTAACCATAAATAGTTTTATTATGTTAGATTTTTGACAATTTTAGTGATTATCATTATTTTTTTAACTCTTTAAAAAATTCCATCTAATTTTGCAATGTTTAAATAATTATAAGTTTCTAACTTAATAATCAATTACCCACATTGGTGGCTGATTGGTTTTAGACACTACTCTTGCAATATACAAGAATGCCGAAGATGAGATAGGGTTTCAATCCCGGTATGGTGCACTGAGCATGGTTTTCCCTAAATGGTTTTCCATTCGCCCTCTCCACAAATGCAGGTTTACTTCCTTTAAATTAAACCTCCCTAGTCTCTAATACATTACTGTAGCTAGTACATAGGCATACAACTCGAATGGGTAGTAAGACAAGGTGCTAAAACAATAATTATTAATTATGTATTATTATTATTAGCACCGCGTCTCACTACCCGTTCGGGCTATACGCACTTACGCTAATGTGTAATGGTAGGGTGATTGGAAGATGAAATGGAGGACCTACAGTTTAACGTGGGATCCGAACCACGGTGGAGGGCTGGCATTCCACACATTCACAAGTTGAGATTAATACACATCTTGTCAGAGGTGAAGCTTAACCCTAGACCGCCAGGTCACCTATATTAATTATCACACTGGTTCTAAAGTTTAATCAAATCTTACACATTGGAATGAATAATTTTTTAACTATCTACTGAATATCACTCATATTTTAAGGCAACATAAAGCCCTCCCGAGTTGAAAGTGGCTGCATATGATAGTTTGCAAAGTTAATTTATCGCTCATTTGTAGCTGACGATTTCCACAAATCCATCACAGACTTTACCTCAGAGTGATGAATGACTCTGGGCCACAGACAAAGAAATAACAGATACCCAGCCTTACGGGAGATTAGTTGCGCCCTTCGACTCGGGTAGAACTTAAAATATCCAGTGATAACAGTGCTTCCAAGTGAGAATTCTTTGAAACAACTCACTTTCAAAATGTTTCTCATCAGAAAGACAAACTGATAGAATGAGAGATAAAAGTTGCTGTCTTGTCTCTCCTAATACAATAGTTCAGGTAGCGGCAATCCCTTACCCCACATCACTCCCCTTTCATTGAACAAAACTCTGCAAACAATGGGGAGGATTGGAACAAAATATACAATACCAGTGCTTCTACAGTGTTTAAAATTAAGTGACACACAGACATGGAAATGCACCTGTAAATGAATTATTAAATATTTTGTGACCAACTTCTGTGCTCACAAATTTTTTAGCGTTCACTTTTTCAATAGAATGGACTGCAGTCATTTAGATACAAGAAATCATTTAATTTAATTAATAAAAATCAACATGACATGTTTAGGATGTGTCCATATATATCTAACTAAACTCTAAATAACATAATTAATCTGTTTGAATGTGTAACAAGAAAATTTGTCAGGGAGAGTATCTCGACTTTGATACACCATTTTCTATTTTTAATAATATAGTGACCATAATGCAACTTACTAAAAAAATGCAATGTATTAGTTTTTATTAAATAGTATATAGTGTAATTAATGCAGAATTAAGAGTTAAAGAAGATGAATTAAATAGTAAGGAAATCCTCTTTTGACTGGTATACAAAATCCACACAAAAACAGTTTTGTTTCTAAATTGAACTATCCCTTCTAAAGTGTTCAAGGGCAGATCCAGTACTTCCATTGGGGGAGGAGGGGGGGGGGGAGAGAAAGCCTGGGCACCCTCACGGAACCAGGCGGAGGATCATTTAACAATATTACCAATTTAATTAAATTAGGTAAGCGTTTCTTTCTTCAAAAGATATACAGTAATTAATTTTGTTTTTAATTATTATTATTTATATTAAACAATTTGTTTTTCATTAGGAGATTGCGCACCCCCTTCTGGATCCGACGCTGAAAGGGTTCTTAAATTAAATAGATATATTGGACATATATACTCCAATTTTTGTATTAAAACAAAAAGGACATCTGAAAGGTTTTTTTCTAACAAGAATCCTATTATAAGAAATAAAAATGGCCCCTTAGACGAAATTCCTACGAATTTAAATGTATATAAATATTTTTTTGGTTGAATTGTAACACTGCTTTAAATATTTTATGAATATGTATACTAAAACTATTTATAATACTATTTTGTGAGAGTAAGAGAGGTAAGAAAGTTGACGGGACGGCCACTCATTCTACTTTAACGACTGTCACTACCTTTCATAAGTTAAGATAATATTTTGAGAAATATTGCTAAAATTTATAAAGAAGCTTTCAGATACAAACATTTATAAATACTTAAAGTCACCATCTTTTAAACAATACAGTCATCTTACTGGGTAACTTATTGAAATAACACATAAAGTTACTACTCTGCCACATCAAGGTTAGATAAATTTGTTTAAACAAAATCTTTAAAAGTTATATGCCATGAACATAGCTATAGTTATAACACAATGGCAGTAGTTAAATAAATATTAACTTTTTTTTGGGGCTGTCAACATTGAAAAATCGTTACTATATTTTTATGTTTAGATTGGAATTGACACTTTAAATCAAATGTGTCATTTAGCTTCACTTTTGAATGTATTAAAATAGTTTTAGTAAATGTTGCAACTGTCTTATAATGAATGTCCTTCGTATAGTTTTTTTTAGATGTATATAGATATTTATAAACTAGAAAGTAGACTTAAGCCTGTTTCTATAGACAACCCAACCATTATTATTGAGAACAGAGGTTATATATTTGCGCAGTAAAATTGTATTCATTATATTGTTTTATCAGTCATAGGTTATATCTTGATTGGATATAAACTTTTGAAATTTAAAATAATATATGTTTTGTTCACAAAGGCTTATTTGAAATACCATCAGATATATATTTTATATAATTGTATTTTTCTTTTATATAATTGATAATTTATTATATCCAGGTGCATTGCGCTGGGGGAGAGGGTGTTGGGGGTGTCACCCCTCCAATGTTGGTTTAAAGCCTGGAAGCTGTGAATTTTGTGAGATTTGAGGTCTTGAGTTGGGAAATTCTAGGATTACTCTCTACCCCATTAAATTATATTATGGAAGTCCTTAACCACAGACTTTTACAGACAAATTTAAAATTTCTCAACTGTTGATCCCTACTCTACAAAAAATCCCAACTTCAAAAATCATCAAACATTGAAAGGAGATTCCTTATGTAGTAGATTTTAGAATCTTAGTTAATCAAGTAATCTAGTAGCGCCGTTATCAATAGGCAGAGACAATGGCCGGTCAGTGTATACCTAATGCGTTATGGAAACGAATCGTAAGGGAACATGAGCTGCCTATTAGGAAAATTTCACTCAGCAAGCAATGTTATGTTTATGGTTTTGGGTTTCTAGTTGTGACTTTTGTGGCTGCTACACTGTCACAGTTTTATGACTCAAATTATCATGTTGTACAGCCAATGACTTAATTAAGGCTTTACCTTGTTACGCAACATTTTATTGTTTTCTTATTGAGAACTCTGACTAAGATGAAATGAGGACATTGAGGTTAGTGTTAGTGTTTGACTTCTGAAATACACACTAATTTTTCTAGCAAGTATCCATACCGGTTTGAATAGATCTGAGTTATCTTAATTCATTGTTTATTAAAATAGGCTTTCATGAAAGCAAGTTAGGTTCAAAGCAACAATGAAGAAAGAGGGGTAACTTAGAGCTATGTTACATTGTTACAGCTCTTATAATTTTTCATTTGATTAAGTAGGCTACACTAAACAAAAACACAGTTTTTTTTATTCCCCCTATAACTTTTTAAATTTGTTAGTTGCTGTTCGATTTTAAATTTGTAAGTTGGTGTTTGATTTGCATGAAATTCTGTATAACCAAGTTTAGAATGCTGGTTTCGAATTTGTCATCAGTTATTGCATAAAATGTCAGGAGAAGCCTCTTCACCCTCACGCACTAAATTACAATATGTTTTGAATAGTTTATTGGCATACCAGTATTAACATTTTAGGGCAACTTCCATGATACTATGAAGCAGGACATTGTTAGACAGGCATCAAAATACTGTAGGAATATTAATAAATTCGATTTTTTTATTGTTTCATTTTACAGCTGAAATAAAAAATAAATAAACATGGGCAAATTGCTAATTTTTTCATAAAGTGACGAGCGAGTTCTACATTTCATGGAGCTTACTAGTTAAATATTGCGTCTAAGTGTTTTATAAAAAACAATCAGTGGTTTCTAACCTGGGGGTCGTGGCGTGTTTTGAGTGGTTCACAATATTGAGTATTTAGCTCTATATTTACTTTTTCAAGAATTTTAAAGATTATAGGAAGATGTGAAATTCTAATAGAAATGTAAAATGGTTAAAATGGTAAAAACTACCAAGTTACTGCTTAGGTTCATTCTGGCTAATCCATTCTGATAGTTTCTTGCTGACTTGGTTTATTGTGGCAGCCTTGTAATGCTGCTATATTAGATGATATAATATGATAACAGATTAATTTGAAGTAAAAGATTATGTGTCTTATTTATTTTCACCTACCGTAGGATAAGGTTACATGGTCCGCAGGTATCTCAACTAAAATAATCAGAAAAGTACATGTTTTTTTTACAGTAAAACTAAAGCAGACAAACAGACGTCAGTGAGTTGCCTACAAATTTTCTACTTTTAGGGAACAGAGACATTTGTAAATTATGACTTAAATCAGTATTGAGATTTATTTTAACTGTATATGTACAGACTATCCAACTTTGTAGGCCTGATAGTTTTAAGTTTTAGGTAATGTTTTCAATTTGATCACTTGAGTTTTTTTCGAACCAAAATTTTATAGTTTTCCTACAAACAATGATTGTGAGTGTCAAAAAAAATAACACTTGTAGCTTGAAAAATCCAGGATTAAAAAATACATTTAAAAATACAGTTGCCTAAAACTTCGATTGAAGGCTTGATCATCACCCCAAATTTTAAAAAATTTCTGGGAACCTCCTTCCTCGTCCTCTCTTTCCCACCGTTCTCAACATTGCCCTTGTACTCTCCTTTGCCACTTGAAAATTTTTATAATTTCATAATTCTTTGAATATCCACTAGTCCAGGCATTAAACACGAACGTAACCGGAAGGAATAACTTCCAATAGTGAATAAATTAAGTGGGCCATTTGCTTGAAATTTTGAAACTTTGGAACCTGTATCTCATTTTGATATTGGTTTATTTTTTGAAATGTACTATTTTTTTTTGTAGGATCTAGTCACATAGCTGGCTATCATTAATTTATTTTATTTACCTACATTCTTCAAACATATTACTCATATTATTATAAGTAAATCTAGCCAAGTCAAGGTTGAGTAATGTAAGTTTTTGTTGGATTCGGTTTGGCTACGTTAGCTAAAGTTTTGTATTTTTAATTGGTTGGAAGATCATCAAAGCTAGTTAATTTCAATAGTTTGTTTTGATATGATTCTCTCATATCATCTAAACTTGGTTTAATATAGATTTAGAATTTAAGACTTAAATATATTGATCAAAAATATATAGAAAAAATTGATTGATACAATTTGTTAAGTTAATTGATTTAACGAAATAAAATAACAGATCAAAATGTAAAATTAGGTTAACTTATGGTAATAACATATTGTCAAATAATGAAATCTTTACACATGTAATAAATAATTCATCATTAATTTATCACTATATAAGGTATATAAGTTTAAAATACATGAAAACACGTTAAAATGTTTAAAACTTACAGATACCAAAATAGGTTAGACAAAACAAAGTTCAAGTACATGTAAGTTCAGAATTCAAACTATAAAAATTTTGGGTTAGAAGGTTAACATCTGCAAATAGGTTATGATTAAATGATTTGAGTATTAATATACAACGACTTTAAGATATACAATATTTAATGAAACAATGCTTAAATTATATATAGGTATTAAAGTTGACAAGTATAAAATTTTAATTTATAGGTTAACCAATTTGAAACATATAATTGATGTAGAGAATTTTGTAATATTCTAATTCTTATCTGTTATTTTTTGTCCTGTTACTCCTTTTGAATTTCCAGCATTGAAAAGATACTGGAATACTCAATTCGACATGTTTCGACACATAGCTGTCATAATCAGGGTAACTGTAAAACGAAATTAAAATAGCATGAAGACAGAATAATATTAAAGAGTTACAATAGATGAGAATTACTGCTGTCCAATAATAAGTTCATAAAAGGAATAAGAATTACTAAACAAACTTATAAAAGTCATTGTGAAGGACACTAAGTGTTGGTACAACAGCGAGATGTTGACTGATTTAGGTATGGTTCGATAAATTACATTTTGATCTGGTATTTTATTTTATTACAACAATTAACTTAACAAATTGTGTCAATCAATTCTTTCTATATATTTTTGAACACTATATCTAAGTCTTAAATTTTAAATCAAATCCATTCCTTACTTTCAACTTGTTTAGAATGTTTTCTAAAATGGTATTGGTTTAATTTGTTTAGAAGTAGTCCTCAATCCCTAAAATGTAATGTATTATATTCGGTTTAGGTTTAGCAAAGTTTTGGTATAGTTGGTTTTGGATTAATATGTAAGCTTATATTAACGTTTGGAGAACTAAATTTTTCAAGGCTTAGGATTCTAATTCTTTTTCAAATGATTGTTTAAGTCATTTTATTTATATTCATACTTTCAACCTTATCTCCACAGTATATATCATCACTATTTGTATGTACTGGCACTAGAGTGTATCATAAATATCAACAAAAGTAACTTTGAATTAACACATTTTTAGAAAATTATATTTAATACAGTTTATAGAAAAATTACGAAAATAATGGTTTCTAAACACATATGTATGGTTTTAAAACCATCGATATCTTTATTTTCAATTAAAAAATTGTTTTAATAATGGTGTGCTCAAAAATTATCCCAGTTGAGGATACTCAAAGTTGGGGCACTAAATGGGAGAGCACTGAGACCTGCGCACACGTTTAGAAATCCTGGATATTTAAGAAGTGGTTTGATATTTTTAAACATAGTTTTCAACAAAATCCTGGCAAATATAAGAATGTTTCTCTGACTGGCTAGAAAGCTTGAATTTAGAATTTAAAGTTAAAAAAAGAAATAATCTTTGCATGTAAATGTGTACTTCTAAGATTAAAGTAAATAGTTTGAAACCTCTATCAAATAAAGCCATATTTTGATAGGGTCACAAATTGTGAAATTGTTTTACACAATTATATATAAGGTCACAATTTTTTTTAAACTTTAGAATTAAAATCTATTAATCTAATAATTGCAGTTCACAGCCAGTCCCTTAGTTTTAAAAAAAGGTTCATTGTGTTTCAAGTTTTCTTTGTAATGTACAGTCAGAGTAGACTTATTTGTGTGGCAGGATTATGTTGCCTAGGGATGGGAGGGGGGGGTGTAGAGACGAGGGAGGGCGCTACCTGAAACTTTCTCGGTGACCGCCAGCCGACAGGAGCTCATATTTTTTATATGCCTTCTAGTACATTCGAGTTTAAAGTGAGTAGTTTAAAAAAATGATCACTTGATTGCGCTGTAGTCACTGGGGGTCGCACCTAGCGATCCCAACGTTGAAGGAGTAAAGCCTCGAAAAAGAGCGCAACATTTTTAACCTAGCGGCTGTGGCTGTTATTTCCTTCTCTGTGCCCTGGGCACAGAACGACTCCTGGATAGCTTGGTGTTAAGAACATTGGGGTACTAAGCCAAAGGTCCTGTGCTCGATTCCTTTGTCTAGGTATCATTTTTCAATTTAATCCAATAGATACTGAAAAGCTATGTATAAAGAAAGAACAAAGTTTTGAATTTTTACCAACAAAGTATGACCATCAATCAAACCTTAAGAAAAACTCTCTGAGAATTTTCTAGCATTTAGGGTGTGAGGGAAGGTTGGAAAGGATGTTTTATAAAAATCATCTGTAATTTTGAAGTCACGGACAATACGTTAAAATTATAGTCGTTAAGTTTCCATTTGATCAGCCAGGCAACCATGTTATTCCTATGGTCTGTCATCTTCGGGGTTAACTAATTGATGTATAGACAAAGTGTAGTTTCTGGGCGACGTGTTCATACACCGGTCGTGTGGGTAGGGGTAGGAAAAATGTTGGCAGGAGTGTCCCGGCAACGTGAGTCACAGTAGGAAGTAGGGTGATGGTCTCGGCAACGTGAGTCACAGTAGGAAGTAGGGTGATGGTCTCAGCAACGTGAGTCACAGTAGGAAGTAGGGTGATGGTCTCGGCAACGTGAGTCGTGGTGGGAGGTAGGGTGAAGGCCCCGGCAATGTGAGTTGCATTGGGAGGTAGGGTGAAGGTCCCGGCAATGTGAGTCGCGGTAGGAGGTAGGGTGAGAGTGGAAAGAGATAGGGTTAAGACAATATTGCTCCTTAATAGCATAAGACAATTTATTAGCTCTTTCGAACAGATGGTACACCCGGTTTGGGTAGCCACTCTCCGACAGGCCTATGCACCAGGAATTGCTGTATTATATACCCTCCACTACTGCCTGGCCTTGCCCAATGGGAGAGAAGGGAGCTTTCCCTTGGCGCGTAAGAATGGGAGAAACAGTGTCCACCAAGCAGGCCAATAGAAAAAGAGAAGAGTTCTAATTGGCGCGGGGTAGAGTGAACTCGTCACGGACCACAACAAGAACATGATCTGTGGAGCGGCCCAGGCTGTGCAAGTGTGGAGGAAAGACGCAAGGGCCAAACAACGAGGCACAACAACCTTTAATTTTTACTTTAAAGACACTTTACACAAATATAAATGCATATTTGTTTGCTATTCAGCTAGTAAACTTTAAAAAAAATTAACATATACATTTCACAAAGGGTGGCACAAGGGCATATGCCCCTTCAAAATTTAGTAATTAAAAAAAATCATAAATTCACTTTGTAAAATTTCAGTCAGGATAGTTACCTTCTTTGGTTGCCGCATTGTCTAAGGGAGGAGTGTCAAACTCATTTTGTACTGTGGTCCACATAAGAAAAGTTGCATTAGGTTGAGGACCGCCTTTATAAATAAGTAAAATAAGACTTTTTTACCCACTTTGGTGGCCGCGTGGTCTAACGCACTACTCTTGCAGTAGGCTAGACTGCCGATGATGGGTAAATCATGTTTTGAATCTTGGTCAGGTGTACCGAGGGTTGTTTTTCTAAAATGATTTTCCACTTTCCCTCCACGCAAATGTGTGTACACTTATTAATATAACCTTCCTATTCAATAAAACCATTAGAATAACTAGTACATAATTGTATAACCTGAACGGGTGCAGGATAAACTTTTTTTTTCAGGATTATTTTAAATATGTGGTTGCTGTCTTATTCCCAATATTATTATATTCACATACGTAAGTCTACATAGAATACCTAAAATTAAAATTTCCAAAACAAACATTTGTTTAAAACAAGAGGTTACAATAATGTATAATATATTATATTCATAAATAATTTAACATCAACAATATAAAATAAAAAGATTAACATAACAAAGTCATAATTTCTTATATACTTGTTATTTTGATGGAAACTTGGTATCGATCTCCAGATAACAAATCATCAGAATTTGTTATGTCTTTAGCTGGCGCAATTTTCAAAATTGAAGTTAGATGCTGATCATTTAATCTTGACATTTCTGGAACTTTGTTATTTGTCATTAAAGAAAATAGATTTTCACCTAAACATGTGCTCCCAAACATAGCTAGCCTACACTTAGCGAAAGATAGCACTTTGGGAAACCAATATGCAGATAAATAGTTGTAACTTTGAGTCAAAAACATTGCAGATCCCTTATCTCTTGAGAACTATGATATTCTTCAATAGTTTTTTTGATTCATACCAGTACTAAACTTCTAAATAATGTTTATCATATACCAATTTAACTAAAGGCAAATACAACACATTCTCTCACTACAATTCTCCTCATAATGACTGGTCTTATGACTGATTGTGATTTTGTCACTGATCCAACATCATAAGTATCAGGGACTGAGAGATATCAGTATGGTTATAACTCCATATTCTTGACTGAGGCCAGTAGCAGATACAGGGTTGGATTTCATAACCCTTGCGCACAGGTCCTTATAAACAATTTTTTTACTACAGAGCCGCTACTTGACTACTCATGGTGGTGGCCATATTTGTATAGGCAGATAAGGCCACCATAATAAAGGACAAAATTTTCATTACAATAACATCCTGTAGGTAGTATTTCTCAATAGTTCATCCAGATGGTAAACGCCTCTGAATAAAGTGTCACATGTGCAACGACTGTGGAAAGTTCAAAATTCCAGTGACAAATATTTATTTTATTTTCTATAATTTTTGTTTTTCTTATTTTCAAGGATTAGAGGGTGGGCAACATGTTTGACATGCCTGATCTAAGGCGTCATTCTAACAATTGACTGGACTGCCAATAACCATGAGATTGAGGTTTGAATCTTGGTCAGGTGTACTTAAAGTTGAGACAACTGCAAGATTACTATGGATTCCTGTTGGCTAATGAACATATGTTTGTGAATTATTGATGTGAAGTGGAGGCTTTACTCGATAATCCTGCCTAATGTGTTAATAAACATCACAAACACTTATTAATGTTGAATAATCTTTCAATATAGTTAACTTACAAACTTGTAATACTTTATTTACAGTCATGTTACAATATATTAAAAAACAACCTGCCAAAATAGTCTATAGAGGTAGCCAGCCATATTTAACCCTGACTCACTCCTAACACTTTACTCCTTTTCTTCCTGGGGTGTGCCAGGATATGCCATTTCCAAAACTGCCTTTCTACCAAATATTACCATTTGCAACAATTATCATTGACAAGAGCCGATGAACTGCTATTAATGTATACATGTCCTGAATCAGGGTTATTATCAACATTAACTACCTAAAACCTGCTTCGGTGATGGCATGGTCTAAGGCGCTACTCTCACAATAGACTAGACAGCTGAAGACAGGGAGATCGGGGTTCGATCCTGATTGGGTGCACTGAGTTTTGTTTTCTAAATGGTTTTCTGCTCTCCCTCCATTAAAATGTGGGTGCATTTCCTCTAACTTAAACCTTCTTAATCCTTAACACAGTAGTATACAATCCTAATAGGTGGTAAGGTGCAGTGCTAAAAAAACAACTATATATAAACCACGGGTCTGGTTAGTAATGTATATATTTGTACAGAATTTGGCCAAAAATTTTTAAAAAGAGGATGAAGTGAAAATCTTTACAAATCAAAGAACTAGCTGTTTGATGATTTTTTATGGATATTATAGGAAAATGTCCTTACTCTCTAAAACAAAACTTAGGTAGGTTACCTTATAACATTATGAAATACTCTAAGCTGTTTGGGGTATTTAGATCTTGAATACCCAACAAGAAATTCTATTAAAATTTTATTATTTTGATAAAAAGAATTTTTATTTTATTACATTATGTTCATTGTAAATATAGGTTATTATAATACTATATTTAGCTGAAATGTTATATTTACATCATAATTATTTAATCAGATGCTTATTATATTTAGGGTTTGTATGATGAAATATTTTTAAAAAATTTACAAGTAAGTTATTATTCCACTTTATTATTATAAGGCTTGAAAACTAGTACATTTTTACAAATTACCATCACTTTATCATTTTAAAACCACAATGTTTTTACCACAGTACACAAATAGTTGCTATTGTCTTATATGAACACACTCAAGATATTTGTGTACTTTTTATTTTGGAAATATTTATTGTAATAATACTAAAAGCAATATTTAGTTCATAATATGGTGTATAATATTCTATATGTTAAGGCAGTAGTGTTGTCAGGGGGAAATAGAAAGACATATCCACTTAATTTTTCCTTATGGTTTGTATCATCAGCCACATTTTGACTGGCAAAACATAAGCGGTGTAGTCGAATACATGCATATTATTTTATTATAAATTATATTGCATTAAAAATATTCATTATATCAACCTGATGACCTTTGTATATTTATACCTTAAACAGATGTTGTTAGATGAGAGAAGTGAAGTGAGCCATGATATGATTTGTCCAATTTCTGTTTGGAGTTCTTATTTTACTCCTACCCCCAACATCCCCATTCACCATAATTCCACCACTAATTTATTTAATTCTATGTCACTGTGTTAAGCAACACTAAATAAATCGGTTATTTCCAATTGAAATTAACACGATTACATCCCTATTTTCACAAACTTTTCCACAACACCATTTTGAGTTGGCCAGCAAAAAAAAAATCAAAATCTCTCTCTAAAACTTTATTTGAAGAGGACAAAATCTATACATTAACAAATTTGAGCAAAGAGTTACATGTTTTTGGTGCTCACATGTTATAAAAATTCTACCTGATTATTTACAATGCCAATTTTTTTAAAGTAGTTCTCCTGACCTTAAAATCATGCAATATTTATGAAACCCTAAAATAAAATATTTATTTTTTAAGAAAGTGGCATAAGTTCATACTATCTAAAATATTTTAAGTATAAATGAAATGTTTAATGCATTTTATTGGAAAAATTCAGTGTTAATTAAATGATTTTTTTATTAAACTATCACTATTTTTAAATCTAGTAATAATGTTTACCTTTCAACTATGCCAAACCTACTTTTATCAAGTATTAAACTTAACTTATCATATAGCTAGTTTAAACTTTACAGTAATTTGGATTCACATAAAACTCAATAATTATTTTGAATTAATGTGTTTGGGTCAGCGGTTGCAGCAATCGCATCCCTTTCTGCAGCAATGCGAGCGTGTTCCTCTGCGATCCTTTGGAACAAATCAGCATGGTGTTGTTTTGCAGCAGCCACTATTGGAGTGTCAGCTACAGGGTTGCTCAGAACTGGGTGAAAACCATTCTTGTCTGCAACATATTCTACCATTCGGATCTGATGACGAGGATCCACGTATGCGAAAGAACCTATAAAAAACCAGACATTACTTTGATTGTGCTTGACCATTTACTTAAAAACAGTCAGGCATACATTTACATGCCATGGAGTCTAAATTAAATAAATACATACATACCATTCACACCGTTCTCTTATGGGGTAGGCAAGAAACTGTGCATATAGCTAAAAAAAAACTCCTTAATTCATTCTCACTAACTTTCTCCACACTTCCCTATCACTGCATAGTCTCTTTGCTTCAACATAATCCATATACCAAGTCATAGATGCGCTTTTATTCTTAAAACTCTTATTAATGTTTCTCTTTTTCACACATTCGTCTACCACATTTACCCACATCTTACATGGCTTATACCTTTCTTTTGATTCACACTCATCCTCTCAACATGCCCAAATCACCGTAAGACATTTCTTTCACATTGACCTATTGGATTCTCTTTCAAGCTCCACTCCTTCGGCACCCATTCATTACTGATTCTGTCCCTTCGAGTTTTACCACATACATTTCTTAGATATCGCATTACTGGAGCATTCACCTTGCTCTTGTTTTTCTCTTGACAAACCCATGCTTCACATCCTTAAAACAATGTTGGCATTAACACACTTTTATATACAGTCATATTTGCCTCTTTCGATACTACTTCATTCCTTGCAATAATACACATCCATCCAACTACTCTCAGAGATGCATTCACCATATATCCTTCCATTTTTACAGGACATTCTACCCAGATACACACAATCATTCACTTGTTTTAACAGTTTTCTAATTATACTAAGCTGACAATTGTATCCTGATCTGTCCTTATCAAAAACTTTCACCTTAGTTTTGGAGGCATTTATATGAAGATACATTATCTCTCGCCACATTTAAATGATTTAAAGCATTCTGCAATTCACTTTCATTCTCATCCATTAGTATGGCATCTTCTGCATACAACAGTACATTCACATTGTCCAATTGTGCACCAACCACATCCTCACAAGTATCCCTCATACACTCATCCATGCCTACATCAAACAACCATGGGGACATAACACAAACTTGTCTAACACCCTGTTCAATGTCAAACCATTCACTCAAATCTCCATCCACCCTAATGCACGCTTACTTCCATCATACACCGCCATAATTGCATTTACTAACCATGCAGCTACACCATACTCTTTAAGAACATTTCATAACATACTCCTATTCACCTGATCATACACTTTCTCAAGATCAATGAACGTACAAACTTTATTCCTCACTACCATACATTTCTCAATCAGTTGTTGTAATGCAAATATTGGGTCCATGAAACCTCTCCCTAGCATGAAACCACATTGCACACCCCAAATCTTGACTGTCATTTTTTCACGCACACTCTCAATTAAAACTCTCCCAAAAACTAAACTAAGTCCAGGTAAAATCATGAGCTTAATGACCTTGGATAACATTGGTATTTTATAACATTTTTGTCAACTGCTTGGATAAACACTGCCTTTCTTACAAGGCTAGTCAATTTACATGTAATTATTCTGACCCAATGTTAAGCTCATTGTAAAATAAACATTATGATAAATGATGTTTAACATCAAATCAGACATAATACAAACAAGCTGTGTTCATATAATTCCATTCCAGATCATTAAAGTCTTTGGAAGTCTGAATTAATGATTGATGTTTGGTGACATACTACATATAGGCCTACTGGATAGTTTTAATCCATTCTACTAGTTTTTATAATCATTTTTTTTGAAAACCTTTTTCCATGATCACTTTTATCGATAATCTGAAACTGACATGAACCTTTAGGGTGTATTCTGTTCACAAAAGGCACAAGTAACATTTTAAAGAAGGGGAAACCAAGATAGTAGATAAAATGGTCTTAGTTTAAATTTTCTTTGTTTTAACTAATGATTCTTCCCATCTTATACACCAATCAACAATTTTTGTACATATTTCATGAAAAGCTGAAAATTATATTCATATTAAGAAATACTTCTTCATTAGTTCTTCTCCAGCCATTTTAAAACTAGATTGAAAATAAATAGCTTCAAATAATTTGAAAAGACAAACAATATATTTAAAGTCAAAACTAAAACCAACTTGTCTAAAGATATGAACTTGTAATCTAGGAAGATTGACACTTATCATTTGTGTATAATTTGGTCATGAGAAATGTGAATTTATTGATATAATTATGAAGATGATTTGTACTAAAAATTGTAAGCCTATTAGGTATTAATATCAATTATATTTGTACCAATTGGTAGCACTGTCTGGCAATGCTGTTGTGGCAAGTCTGTGACATTCATAAATGTTATGATTTCCCCTCCTTAAAAAACTGTAAACTCTCACTAGAGTGGAGTGGAAGTAACATGTCTGTAAGTAAGCATTCACTACGGCGTCAAGGTCTATTTTCTTTTACGCATGAAAGTACTAGGATGTACACGCACCACCACTCATTACTAATCACAACTATCTGCGATGAACAAAAGATGTCCCCCGAAAACTGAAAAACTACTAAATAACCTGAACAGAATTTCCATAGTTTACCCAGTATTGACTTTTATTGTCAATGATTTAAAGTCAAGATTTGAAGTAGCAGATACCATATGAGAATTATGCTCACCCAATTTGAACTCCAGAACTTAGACAATGATCAACTTAATGCACGAAATCCTTCACCTTAAAAGTAATCACAAGATAGTTTTCAGCACTAAAAGAAGCCTGATTAGACCTCTGAATGCACTTTGTGACAAAAGGTGCAATACATATTTGCCAATACCTGACTCGCCATTAAACTGTTTTGTACAGTACCAGTTACTGTTTCTTCAGCTTAAAGATTGTTAAGTAGACTAACAAATCCATTGAAAACATGCTAAAGAATCACATCTGCTCAAGAGAGACTTAATCATCTAACAATTTTGTGCACCAAAAATGATTTAGCTAAGCAAGTTGATTTTACCCAAGTTATTGAAAAATTTGCATCGACAAAAGCTAGAAAATATGCTTTGAGATAATTTTTGATATCATTGTAAGTTTTTATTATCTAAATCCATTAAAAAAATTTAATAAACATAAATATTACTTTTATGTCATCATTTAAACTTACTTATGATATCCCACCCAAATCCTGTATTGCATCACGCTGCCCTTAACCTTAGCATTAGGTAGGGGGGCTCGGCAAAGAACCTGGTCTAGAGGCCAGCCTCATTATGTGAGGGCCATGGTTATGGGCCCAGAAAAATAATAGTGGTTTTATTGGTGTTTGTGTGAAGGATCACAGTTTAACAATAGTTGTGAGTTATTAGGTTTAGTTTCATAAAGATTTCAGCTTCAACTCATCTCCATTTGAATGTGAAGGCTTTGGACGGAAATTGTTTTACTAACTGGAAATTGAAGACGCAACATATATTCAGTTTATTAAAAGTGATGCTACTTTCTGGGATATCATTGTTCAGGGTGTGGCAGATAATATTTTGGAAATAGTAAAAAAATAGCCTACAGCTAAAGAAATGATGGAGTCATTGAAATCTACCTACAAAAACGTACACAACTTTTGTTTGCAATGACTGCTGATTACAGTGCAGTTGTAACATCCATTGATATATTATTAAGCTCAAATCCTGCCTCCGTTAGCCTGGCTTTTTTTTTAAAAAAAAACAACAGCTTATCAGAAGAAGAGAAGCTAAGGAAAAATGATGATAACCCTTATTCAACCCAGCCTGGCCATGTATTCTGGAGTGGTAAGCTGAATCTGTAGAACTACTAAAGTTTATTATTATGCACCTCATCGTGATTATCATGAGAATCATAGCTCTTAAAAGCTAAGGAATTTTTCTGAAGTACTATTTTTAGCATTTGAAGGGACACATGCACTCTAAGTGTCCATATCGAAAAGCTCCAGATAATGCTAATGTCGGCAGTACAGATAATCAAGAAGAGAAGGTAGCATTCATCCCATCAAAGTCAGCTGGTCAAAATCAACATCACTTCGGTGAGATGTATGTTAATTTTATCAGTTTCGTTATCGACAGTGGTGCTAAAAATCATTTGATTAAGTTCGAATATGGGAAGTTTTTAACAGATGTAAAAGACATAAACCACAAGATTAATGTCGCAAAAGTTGGTGAAGTTGTTCATGCAAAACAACAAGGCTGTTCCTATCTAAGTGGCTTATCAATATTATCTTTTTCTGCCTTGTTTTTTATGGTTTCTTCTTTAAGGAAGTTGTGTTGCACATTTCACACCCCCTCCTGATGAGTTCTGATAGAATGAAACCTAGGTCGGGGGATTGGGAAGTAACTATCACTTTTCTTCAATAGGCAGACCTTTCCTCCTTTTTTAAGTCTAGTGATTGAGCATTTTGGTATGAGTGATTGTAAAATGTCAACAATTCCAATGCAACCTAAACTGAGTTTAGAGAATAGAATTGTAGATAATTTCAAAGTGCCATACATGGAACTAATTGGTAGTTTGATGAGGGTACAAGGCCAGATTTATAATTTGTTGTTTCATATTTTTAACAATTTCTGAATTGTTATATGATGTTCATTGGAAATATTTGAAAACTTTAATTTAGAATGTTAGAAGTGTATAACCCAAATGGGTAGTAAGACACAATACTTGGAAAAAGAAAAGTCCTAAATTAACAGAAAATGTTGTTTTGACTTATTAGAAGGCTTATGTTAAAGAGGAAGTGTGTATAAAAGAATTTGTAGATTCTCACTTGTGACATAAATGACAAAAAGAGTTTATCCAGGTTTCTCATAAAACTCAATGGTAATGTTTTAAGTTGGTGTTCCAAAAGACAATCGTAGTTACTTGGAACATTTGTGAGTTGGAATTTTTGCCGCTCTCTGCCTGTAGGTCTGAACATATATTTTTGGTTCAACCTTTGAAGGAGATTTATAGGTTTCATTATCCAATCTTGATTTATGAAGACCATCAGGGATTTATCAATATGGCTCATACTTAAGAGACAAACGGACTAAACATATTGATGTAAACACAATATTGTTAACGATATGGTTAAATATCATAAATATAAAATGGAATATTTATCAACTAATGATCAATTACCAGATATAATGACAAAAGCCTTGCCAGTAACTAAATTTGATTAGTTTAGGAACTGTCTAAATATTATAAAAATTTGAATTTGTCTTGTAACTGAGGTTTATGCTCTATATTAATTGAGATATTGTTAAATTGAGGGAAGGTTATTGAAGCAATTATTTAAGCTCTCCTGCATCCTAACATGAGTTGAAATGTGCATACGCAGAGAAGCATCGTCATTATGCTTGTTTTCTTGTGAGTTACCTTGTCTATTGTTGGGTCTTGTCCTACACTTGCTCCAAAACTGTAGTTAAGAAAGAAAGAAACACTTTTTTTGTGTGTAATATATTTGTAATTATTAATTTATCATACATGCTATCCCAGAAAATTACTATTATCTTTCTCCTTTACTATTGTACTCATGTTTTGTGTGTTTCCTTTACACTAATAAATTACTGAATTACTATTAGTAACTGTGGATATTGATTAGTCTTAAAGATCTCTATAAACAATATATATTTGGACACTGTTTTGTATGTTAATGATTGCAAACATTTTTGTTTTGAAAAACAATTTTGCATAAAAAAGATTATCTTATTTTTTGATGTTTGTTTTCTCTTTTATTTATTGAAGGCATTATTGCATCACTGCCTTTAAAATAAAAAATATTATCTCATAATGCATCTATGAAAGTGAAATCACAATCTAAAGAGCAATAAAAAACCAAGAACAGCAATCGGTTGCACCAGCAGACAACCCGGATCATAGAGAAATTATATTTGGCCCAGATCTAGCGCTTTTTCACATAGAGCAACAGCTATTGACATAAGAACCATGACCTCTTCTCTACCTGAATACTCGAAAGGATTACATTGTTATTGTAGAGGAATGGGATGTGATATACTCTCAATCAGGGATTTACATTTGTTATGTTGGTCAACATATAGTGAGTTAGCCATAGCATGGTTTTCTGACTGGAAGTGAAGAACTGCATTTTCTGGTTTGAAATTGGCGTCAGCATGTGAATATGTGTGGTAATATGTTGCTCGTGGATTATTAGTCAGGATAGAATGTATATATGTGAAGATTCTTGCAGGTTGTTAATTGCTATTATTCTGCTACTAAAGCTGTACATCACAACATACCACGCACAACTCCGTTGCCATCACTGGTCTCCGAGTGCTGGCGGTCCACTTGGCCAGGATAGCGGCCAGCAACATAGCTAAAGCTATACGGTTGTGGCGAGGCTGTGATCACATTATCATCTAAGATTTGTTCAACTGAACTGCAAACATAGCAGCAAGCCGCCAACACTGCTAATAACAGATTCTGAAATCAACACAAAACATATTTTAATCAAGTGACTAATAGTATTTACGAAGCTGTACTTGTTTGAAACTAGTATTTACATTCATGTCCAAGACTTATTCGTCATTTTGTACCTACTTTGTTCAAGTCTCTTTGATTTATGGGATCATTTAGGAGGAGGGAGGGGCTACTTACAAAAAATGTTCATTGTTTTAAATTAAGTTTTCAGGGTATATTACGAGTTATTTCAGATAGAACATAGCTCTCCTTCATCAGGGTATTATCACATAGTGGGGGTAGGAATGAAAGATTGTTTTTTAGTTGGGTTTGCAACAGTAAACTAAAAACAACATTGGTAGAAGTTTGGTTTATTTAATGTTCAAGGAAGGACATAGCTTTATTCTACAATAATAGCCTTACAAAAATTAGAATTACTAATTAAAAATTTAAGCCCTTGATAAATAGGTCTAACACATTTGTAGTCTAATAATGTACCATTTAAATTAGGATCTTATAAAATTATATTGGTAATAATAGAATATTCATAATTATTGATAAACTGGAGGGGTCGACCATGGTGATCTTGAAGTATGTGCTTGCTTCAATACCTCATATTTGTGGGTTCAAATCCAGCTGGGGTCGATATATTTTTCATGACCAATAAAAATACGTAGCACAAATTGTTTGGCAGGGGAAGTAAAGCCATTGGGCCCATCTCGATTGTGGCATGTAAAAGAATAATGAAAGGTATTTGAAAATACCTTTCCAGAAAAATTATTAGGGTCTTTCTCACTCGCTCATAGAATTTGTGCAGACGGAAACAACCACACTTTCTTAGCTTACCTAATACATGTGCTTCCTACCAGATAATACAGATAGGACAGCACTAACCAGTCAAAGGGCTGAGTGCATGCCCAGCTCAGGATAGCTGGGAAGCACATCAAACCACCCTTTAGTTTGAACACTCCAATCAAACTATAGGGGGCAGGAGTTGATAGCAGTGAAGTATAAATTGTTCAGAATGTACCCTTTGAGAAAATAAATTATTGCACTTACAATCACATCAAACTGGGAAAACTTTATATTTCCTTTTACAGCCAAGCAATCTAAGACACTGATTGTATTGAATCTTGTTGGAGCATAGGCTTCTGAGTAAACAAATCTTTTAATTTGCAAAAATCTGTTCTAAATGCTTCTTGCTTTTTAAAGTTGGATCTGCCCATAAGGATGTAAAAATACTAGCTCCCATGAGTCATTTTACTTAACTGATTTTAGAGATCATACAAATACAAATATATACATATATATACATATACATACACACACACACACACACACACACACACATACACACTCTACAAAGACTACCAAACAATGTTATTTATATTTGACTGTGTGATCATATTTATCCATACTATAACATACTAACTTGTTTACGACCAAAGAAAGACAAACGCTCCACTCGAGTACAATAATAGAAAAACTATTGATTTCCAACTCTACACAATCCCTCTCTTCACATAAGCACTCACCCAACTCAAATAATAATAATTTCATCACTCGTTGACAAGGAAACTCAAATGTATTTATTATTATTCATAATTCCAATCACTACCCAAATACTTTCACCATTTCATCTTCTTATTCATGTAATACCCTAACCATTGATGTAAGGAAATTAGAACCGAATAACTTCCGGGTGAAACTTGGACGCAATCTGCATGTGGGAGCTCAAGTCACGAGAATGAGGAATCTGAGACCTATATGATACTTTCTGGTGAGCGGAGTTAGAACCTATAACCTGAACAGGTAATAATATGTGGTTCTAAAAAATGAAAAGGCTAACGCTGATCACTATCCACCTAACCACTCCTACTTACAGCTCCTTCTACTGGTCCTCTAAAGTTTGAAGGGCTACTACATTTTGTTAATCAAACAATGCTAATGTTATCAAATGTTCTGGGGTAGTACATTCTGTCCCTCAAACATACTGTGAACTCTCTCAGAAAGGATGTTTTATACCAGGGAGTCGAGCAAAAACCGATAACCGAAATTAATAGTTGTGTAGCATTAGTCACAAGTCAACCATAAACAAGTCAATAACAACAGACTTACCCTATTGTACTGACACCGTCTGCTGTTGGCTCAACTACACACTCGATCGGCCCATCGAAAACAAGATGACTGACCACGAAATACTAAGACCGCCGTTCGGCTGTTGCCCGACTCAGAGCTACCGACTTGACAGTTACGCCAAGCCAGGATGTCTGCGAAAGGGCTGATTTGTTGTTTGGGTACCGAGTCATTGTCATGACTCTTAACCTCGCGAATGAACTTATAAACCTGATGAAATGGAACCAATGAAATGAGCCTGCAGAATACTACAGGTGTGTGATTTTGTAGCCCGACTCAGGACTGTACTGACTTGACCGTAATGCCAAACCAGGTCTGCCTGCGAAAGGGCTATATTTGTGTTCGAGAATAGAGTCACTTTCGTGACTCCTGACCTCGTGAATGATTATTAATACCTTGTACATACATACACTTGATTAATTATTTACACTAATAGTATCATTATTTACACTGTGAGGTGAAATTGGTGAAACTGAATGATTGCGCTGGGTCTCGGGATTTGGGGAGGATTTTCTTGACTGGTATGTGGGATGGTGTGTATAAGGTATGATGATGAGATGTGGATTTTCTATGAGTCGATTTCCGGGAAGAGGATCGAAAGGTTTAACTTGACTGTAGGGAATAGGTTTGACACGGTTGGTTACATATCCATTCCCCATCTGGGGCCGCCAGTGGTGCCAGCGTTATTCTCTGGCTAGAAATACTAAGACCGCGCCAATTCAACACTCTTAAGACAAGATCCACAGACCAAAGATCTTCGGTAGGAAAGAAGATAGTCTTCGCCAGTGCCCAGTTTTGATTCCACTCCAGTCTAGAAGCGTGTTGAATCCCCCCTCCTTGTTTATGTTCTTTGGTTTTCCTCCCCTCGTCATCCCATCATTCCGCGTTCTGTGGACTGTGTTATAATTGTATAAAAGAGTGATCGTGTGAGTGAAGTGCCTCTCTTGGACTGACTTTGATTATCGCTTGAGCAAGCGAAGGCTTCGGAAATTAATAATGTAAGCAACATTCTTTTTCGGCTTAATCTTTGGTTTCAAAATTCTTTTTGGACTTAAAGTTTATCTCAGTTATAACAAACTTGTGTCATTGGATTCTAACAAAAAACAAATATCTAATGATATTGTTAATAATAATATTTCTTGGGTACTTAATACTTATCTCAAGTATAATGAACTTGTGTTATTGGACTCTAACTAGAAAACAAATATCTAGTAATTTTGTATAATAATAACACCTTTATTTGGACTTAAGGTTTATCTCAATTATAATGAGCTTTAATGTTATTGGATCCTGGTTAGACAGTAGTGCTATTAATGTTTCTCCTCCAATGTTTGCATATGAACTTAATTTATCGGGCGCCATCAGCGCTAGCAAGAGGTCAGCAATAGCCGCCATAATAACTTCGTTTATGGTTGGTAATTTCTTAAGTGTTGGCAATTTAAATGTGGATTGCTCTAGCTTATAGCCAACGTAATAAATCTGATAATTTTGTTAACATGATTAGTGATGGTGATCACTTATACATTTAAGCGCTCTTCAAATGAGGCCATGGTATTGAGATCACAAAAAATTGTATACTTTTTTGCTTTCTTGGGATTTTTAATATTATTTAATTGTTGTTCATATCTCTTTGAATATCTAATAAACAACCCATGTCGTAAAATTTTTCTACTTACTCTTTTTACTTATTCATCTTTAGGTATAACGCTAGCTAAATTGTTGTCTGGTAATCGGATTAGGGGTATAGTTATATTCTTGTTTATAGTTCTATATTGTTGGTGACCTGGCGGTCTAGGGGGTAAGGTGTCAGACTTCTATGCTGGCGGCCGGGGTTCAATCCCCGGTCCCGTCAAAGATTTATCTGATTACCAAACCCTTCCTTCACCTCTGACAAGATATCTTGTGAATGTGGGAAATGCCAGGTCTCCACCGTGGTTCGGACTCCACGTTAAACTGTAGGTCCTTCATTTCATCTCACAATCACCCTACCGTTACACATTAGCGTAAGTGCGTACAACCCGAACGGGTAGTAAGACGCGGTGCTAATAATAATATATATTGTTGAGGTTGACCGCGGGGACGAGTTCCGCAATTATTCCTAATTGCGTGTGCTGGGTATTGTTTTTTTCCCCCTGATTTTTTCGATATTCTTCACTCACCCAGCACACTCTTTCGTTTTGTTGAATTATTTTTTTTTTTTTTAAATTTGAACCCTATTAGTTAGGCGTTAGGGTTATAAATAGGGTTCAGTTATTTTTAAGGAATCGGAATCAGAACCCTAAAAATACTATACTCAAGAACCGGAACCAGATTTGGAACTGTTAAATAATTTTAGGTTCTTAAAGGTTCCTAGTTTTACAGAAATTTATATAATTTTGATAAGTTTCACTTTTTTTTCCCCCTTTCCTTAGCTTAATTTAATTTTAAAATGTGTTTTCCCCTTTCTCATTAAGTTCTTAAAGGGCTTGATATATTTTAGTTTACTACTTGATTTGAAACCCCTTTTCCAATGTGATTAGAAAAGAGTAATGAGCCCTAACTAAGCAACACACACTAATGAGTTCCAGAGAAATATCATGACTGTTACATTGTTAACTGTTTTCTCACTTTAATGTTAGAGCGAGAGATTTAAGAAGATGTATTTAGCTTTGATAGACAGCAGATAATACCACTTTCCTTAGAAGTTGAAATACTGAAATTAAGAAATCATCTCTTTTGGACAAGCACTTGGTACTAAGTACTTCCTGGGAGTGAAAACTGATAATCAGGTGGTTGGTTGAACATCTTATATTAGAGGGAAAAGGGAGATGGAGGATGGCAAAATGTAAACTTTAAATTCTTTCACTCAAGTTTAAATTAGGAAGTAGCTCAATAAATGTGTTCCTTGTGTAAATTGCAGAGGTGATTATTTTTGTTGTTAGGAAGTGGTTTGATTAATATTATTGATGGGCCGCGTTAAAGAAAACCTAGTTTAGAAGTTTTTTTGCCTGAGATTGACGGTGACAGATCAAGATGCAAATTAGAAGGATGCACTATTGTTATTAAGGTACATTTTACTCTTTTTTTAATCCAGCAATATCTTTGATCCAGAGTGTTATTCTCAAAGTATTTTTTTGCTCTCCTTCCACGAAAATGTGGATACACATCTAAATATAAAAGTATAACCTTCCTCATTCATTAAAAAAAAACATTATATAAATTAGTACTGTAACGTAGGGCGCGCATGACCTGGGAGGGTCACAGGCCGTTCACACGTGAACGTGTGAACCACGAGTTCTTTTAGGGATAGCAGGGTATGTTGCTGATTTAACACGAATTAAAATGTCCACGGAATATACAAGGTTTTTATTATTAAAAAAACATTCACAAAATTAAATATTCAACTAAACAATTCAAAAATTAGGTAATCAATGATAACTAAGCAGTTCACCGAGTTAAGAAATACTAGTAATTGTCTTTAGATGAATAAACAAATGAAAACACATAAAATGAAATTACACTAGATTAATTATAAATATAAAGTTCACTGACTAAATTACTATAAGTCATTGTTTGTAAATAAAAAAACAAATGAAACCACATAAACTAGAACTACACTAAGTCAAGTAAACAGCTTGTTGATATTTTGATGAAAAATACTGAATAACTATTTAAATATCCAAAAATCAGTTTCCTAAAATGTTCATTTACGGTACACCGCCATTGGTATCTGCGCCAGACACACTATACTGACACATGTCACACGAATACTAAGCTCAATGGTCCACTCCAGAACTCATTGGTTGGGAGCCAAGAACTGAGCACCCCTGGCTATCGTTAATCGTGTATATATAGGGGTGGTGCCAGCTAAGGGTCTGGAATCCTCCACTTCTTGAATTAAAAGGACCCAGACCCTTCCAGACG
>CABEEJ010004917.1:26126-50394 GCA_901482245.1 Timema douglasi
CCCCCGTCCCATTTAATCCCCCAGTCAAGTGAGAAGGTCGCTGCCTACCTGCCAGACAAGGAGGGAGACAGAGAGAACAAGGAGCGCAGCCAGGGTAAACAATGAGAGTGCGCCGTTCTCGCTGTTAAACACTAATCTTGTTACAGTACATTAACGTACTCCGAATGGATAAAAAGACGTTGTGCAAAAAAATAATAATTAAATAATCAGAACCGGAACACTATCAGGAACCGAAAAGTACTAGAACTTTTAAATGTTTGTTTAGAGAACCAGAACCGATACAATTTTGGTTCAACTCCCTGCTTTGTATCCATTAAGTTTCCTCACTCTAAATCTCTGTAATGGGACCGGGTTTGTTCTTTAAAACAAACTATGAACTATCTCATGAAGACTGCTTTATTTGCCTTAACCCTCTTCCTTTTAATCATCTTACACATGTATGGATAGTTGTTTAGCCCCCAAACATTCTTTACAAAACATCTTAGAACTCTCTTAATCCCCCCTCCCCCTCTTTTATTAGTGTTCTACCCTTGGAACACTTCCGAATGGGGAGTCCGTATATTATGAGAATGAACCCTAGGCCACTCCCTGATAAGTTTGTTTAAGACCTCAAGTTGCATAAAAGAAAAGTTACGGGGTTTGTTCTTTCTATCTTTACATAAAAATACTCGCTTTAATTAGTCTAGTGGGTTAGTTCATTCTGTCTCTGCTGTATGAATAAAACTTGATTCACACGTTTGCCAAAAATAGAGAGCAGAGTCTGCTTGAGTGGTGCAGCAATTCCCACGCTATATGCCATGATGCATTGCAACGCATACTTAAAACAGCTGACTATCAACATACTTTATTTTCTATTGAACATATATTGTAGATCATTTACACGATGGATGCTTTCAAATTAAAGTGATGTGTCATGCCACAATCCAAGACATAGATACACACGCTTTACATTAACAGTTTATTTCAAACTCTACACAAAAGCCAATGAAGCTGTCTGCTTGCTTCCAGCTATACAGCCCATGCTATTTCAAATGCGCATGCACACTGATTTGGGATGGTTTATTTTGAGATTTGATTGGTTTTTCAATGCTGAAGATCTCAGGCAGAGCAGACAAAGTAGAGATGAGTTGAACTTTAGGAGAACTGTTCACGCTGACGAGGCGGAAATATGGTGATTGGTTTAGAGATATTCACCAATAGTGAAACGTCGGGGTAGGCAGGACAAGCTCAGCTATCCCGAAATATTTTTAAATAGGAGATAAAACATGCTTTAACATAAAACAGATGTAAAATTGAAATTTTAATGGTCAATTATTTAAAGCGTAGTGACATTTTAGCAAGCTCGCGAAGTGAATGTGTTAGTTCTTTTTGGCGAGATACACTAATACCTCTCATCTTAACACACCTGTAGAGAGGGGAATGGATTGTATCCACTCTGAATGGTCTCAATTAAAAATTTTCTCAAAGAAACAACACAAACAAAAATTCTGATTTACATCCACTAGAATTATATGCATTATATCCACTAACTCTGAATTTTATCCATTAAAATTATACGCATTTTATCCACTAAATACTGAATTGTATCCACTATGAATGGTCTCCATTCTGACATTTTTCAAATAAATTGCTCTAATAAAAATCCTGAATTGTATCAACTTGCATTACATCCACCAAATTCTGAAGTGTATTCACTCTGAATGGTCTCCATTCAGACATTTCTAAAATAAACAGCTTTAATAAAAAAAAAATCCTGAATTGTATCCACTAGAACTATCTGCATTGTACCCACTAAATCCCTATTTGTGTCCATTCTGAATGAATAAATAAATAAATAAATTGCCTTAATAAAAATCCTGAATTGTATCCACTTGCACTATATCCACCAAACCCTGAATTGTATCCACTCTGAATGGTCTCCATTCAGACATTTCTCAAATAAACAGCTTTGATAAAAACCCTGAATTGTATCCGCTAGAATTATCTACATTATATCCACTAAATCATGATTTTCATACACTCTGAATGGGATCTATTCAGACATTTTTCAAATAAATTCCTTAAATAAGAATTCTGAATTGTATCCACAAATGGCGGACAGTAAGTCTTAAGTTGTACACGTTTAGAAAAACTTGTAATATATGAAAGAGAAAATAATGTAAAATAAACCCCTAGTTTCAACCCCCGTTTATTTACAAAAATCCTTTTTTGGAGTAAGTTTTAATTTTGCGTTTTTCAGCTTATATTAAAAATATAAGTAGCATCTTAATAAGTTTATCTGGTAAGTCTCTGACAGGCTTACACGCTCTCTATATAATTTTCTAATGTGAGTGTTATTTTCCACACCCTCCATAAGTCTAGATGACCTAGAAACCTGAAACTTTGCTCATTCAACATTGATTGTAGATGTCGTATAGGCCTACCACACGACATAACCTAAAGGAGCTGGATTTCCTATTTGTTTTTGTTTTTAAATAGAGTTATTTTAATTCACGCTCGCTTTTTACACTCTTACGTAATAACTGATAAACATATAGTTACTCGTTTAGTAACAAATCCCAAACTTCTATTAGCCTATCAAATGAAGGTTAGGTTCTGCTAGTTTGATTAGTACCACAATCAACCTGTCTTAGACAGACCTAAACTATAATATTATTATAAATATAAATAAAACAGTAAAATAAACAACCATTAACATTAATAAGACTACAAATGTAGTGTCATAACGTGTATGAACTTTATATAATGTGAACAGCAATAAAGTATTTTTTGTTCAATGGTTGGTAGCTGTGTCTGCCTAGAATTGTATGGTGATGATCCATTATCACTTTACTGTGAGTTCAGAAGTCATCATGATTGCTCCTCCTGTTATGTGGTCGACAACTCAATAAATATTTCTTTGGTCACTGAGCTCTAGTTTCATTGTAAAACTAGTAACAGGGGGCCCAAGCACCTATAAATATGTTGTGTAATTGAAGTGAAAGTTATATTAGAAAGAAAACTGCAAGCACTTATGCTGTACTGAAAAATCACGGTGTGGGCAGGAGACATCTTGTTTTGGGCGTAGACATGTACGACAAAAAAGGAAAAGGGCTAGTTTCAGGAAAGTTTTGAGTGTGATAAAAATACTATGGAGCAATTCACAAATACGACCACGGTGGGGATCATCAAATTAGAGGGAGCTAAAAACTGGAATGTTTGGAAATTCCAGATAGGAGAACAACTGCGGGGTCTCGGGGGGTTTTAGAGCGCAGAGGGCATGGCGGTAAAACCAGAGGATGGACCAGATCGAGAAGCATGGCAAGTAAAATATTCAAAGGCGAAGTAAGTGCAACAGACTTAGCTGCATCCATTGAAAGATTTATTCAAGTAAGGCTAGCAGAACTGGAGCTAGATATGTTGGATCTTCAGAATGACGTGCTAAAATACTATGTAACTGATGAGAACTCTTGGAATTTGGTTGACAGAAAAAAAAGTGTCCTTTCTTGAAAATTGCAGCATACAAGATAAAATCTTTTTTCGGTCTCACATACTTATGTAAATCATTGCTTTCTACCATGAATATCATAAAATCAAAGTACAGATCTCAACTTACTGAAAAACATCTTGATGATAGTTTACGAACTGAAATATCATCCTATACACCCAATTATGAAGTACTGGCTGATGAAATTCAGTGTCAAGGATCACATTGACTTTTGGTTTGGTAAAAATTATTTCAATTGTTTAAACTGGTTTTTGATTAACTTTGTGTATGTACCATTTGCGTTATTTTATATACAAATTTAAAAAAATATTTTTAAAATTTTAAACTCCCAATTTATTTTAATAAAATGTATTTGTGTGTGTATATATCTATTATTTTCATTATGAATTATGTTCGGCTATAAATTTGCATTAAAAAAGTAATTGGTGCCCGCCGCACTACCGTTAGTTTTGAATGTGTTCTAAGTTACCAAAAGGTTGGGGAACTCTGATTTACACAGTGCTGCTTTTGACCATTTTCACTGGCTTATTTTGACGCCGCCTTGATGATTTCCCTAAGCGAATATCTGGCTGCAAGATTCGCTAGCGGATAAACGTTTACACAATGATTCTAAAAAGTAGGAAGTCACCAGCATTTTGTTGGAATCTTGTTATTCTTTTATGGCGAGTTGCAGTTGTTTAGTGTATCCATATTTGTGGTAGCGCATGCGCAGCGTGTATCTTTACCAGACAATAGACAGTCGAGCCATGCCCGTTATAGTTTAGGGACGCACATTCGTGACCTCATTACTTGTAACTTTATTGTGCTGACTAATGCTTGTTTTATTGTCTTATCTTGTTTGTTTCGGTTCACTTGACCTACGGAAGTGAGTGTCGCGTAAAAGAACAAGTTTAACATAAAAGACAAACGGGTGCGTGAGAGTTCCGAGATCGACGCCATGAACACCGCGAATGTATCTAGGATTGAACTTCTAGGCAAAGACAATTAAGACACCTGGAAACTGCAAATGCAGGCCGTGTTGATTAAAGCCGATTTATGGGAGTTCGTAAACGGTCGCGTGTTAAAACCTGAATTGAACGATCGTGCCAACGAAGCCAACGTGCGAGAATGGGTGCGCAATGATATGAAGGCGTGGCCGGACATAATTTTGTCTATATCCTCGAGTGAACTTAAGCAAGTTAAAAATTGCGAGACATCGCGTGAAATGTGGCGGAAATTGGAAGAGAGATATCAATACAAAGGCCCGGCAAGAAAGGCAACCCTTTTGAAGAGATTAACGCACCAGAAAATGGCGGACATGATTGATGTGCGCGCTCATCTAAACAGTTTTTTCGACTCTGTAGACAAGTTAAACAACATGGAAGTCGTGATCAACCCAGACCTGTTAGTGATTTTATTACTGTACAGCTTACCCGCTAGTTTTGAGAACTTTCGGTGCGCCATTGAATTGCGTGACGAATTGCCAATCGCGGACGCGCTTCGCATTAAAATCATAGACGAAAGTGATGCTCGTAAGAGCGATGCGCGTAACGCGTCGTCGGGTGCCATGTTCGTAAAGAAAAATGGCGGCTGGCAAGATTGGAAGGACAAACCTGAAGTGAACAAAAGTGACTGTGAGAAACAGAGAGACGCTCACGTAATACGATGTTTTAAGTGCCGAAAGCCCGGGCATAAGGCAAACGAGTATCGAACCAAGGACAAGAAGGAAAGTGCGAAATGTGCGGATAACGTATGCTTAAACGTTTCGGCATGCAAGTCGAACGATCAAAACTGGAAGTGGTGTCTGGACAGTGGCGCGACAACGCACTTGTGCAACGAGACAGAACTTTTCCGCGAAATGTACGACACCGGGTATGGTGCGCTAAACCTTGCAAACATCGCGACAGCAGACACGGCAGGCGTAGGCAAAGCACAGTTTGTGGCGAACGTATTTGGCGACAAGAGGAACGTAACACTAGAAAATGTAATGTATGTACCCGACTTGAGAACGAACCTGTTGTCTGTCAGTAAGATAACGGAACGTGGATTTGATGTTTGGTTTCATAAAGACGGAGCCATTATACAAGACTCAAACGTTAATACTGTACTAAGTGCTGTCAGAGTCGAAGATCTGTACTATGTGCGTGAATTCAAACAGGACGCGTACTCTGTCACTTCAGTTTCGAAAGAAATCAAAGTTCCGTTTGATTTGTTACACAGACGCCTAGGTCACACTAATGCAAAATACATTGTGGACGCCGTTCGTAAAGGTGTCGTGAAGGGAGTTGTGCTAGCGGATTCAGCAAGTAAGTTGAACTGTGACATTTGTGTACGGGGAAAAATGACAAGGGCCCCGTTTCCCAGCAAATCAAACCATCACACAGACGTCTTGGACGTGATACACTCAGATGTATGCGGACCCATAAGGAAAACGTCCATGGGAAAAGCGAGGTATTTTGTCGAATTTATCGACGACAGCACCAGATGGTGCGAGATTCGATTCTTAAGGTCAAAGGCTGAAGTACTCAAAGCTACCCTTGAGTACATAACCCTTGTTGAAAATCAGAAGGGCAAAACTGTAAAGTGCTCGCAGTCCGACAATGGTGGAGAATACATTAACAAAGAGTTTGATGAGTACTTGAAAAGGCGAGGGATCACTATGAGGCTGACTGTCACATACAACCCAGAGCAAAACGGCATGGCGGAAAGAAAGAATCGCTCTCTTCTTGACGTCGCTAGGTGCTTTCTGATGGAAGCAAATTTGCCCAATTCCTGTTGGGCTGAGGCGGTTAATACAGCAAATTACCTTCGAAATCGCCTACCAACAAAGAGTTTGGATGGTCGGACGCCATATGAGAAATGGACCGGTGGAGTGCCGGATGTGTCTTCCTTCAGGGTATTTGGGAGTGAAGTGCTCTATCTGGACAGAGAACCCAGCAGAGGAAAGTTTGACTCTCGTGGACAGGAAGGGATCTTCCTTGGCTATGCAGATGAGTTCAAGGCGTACCGTGTGTGGTCACCCAAGAAGTGTCGAGTGGTGATAATCTGTGACATCAAATTTATGGAGGATGTCAAGTCTCGTTTGATAGGTAGCCCCCAAATGGACCAGGATATAGACTTGAAGGGCGAAGACTCTACACAAGCTCGGCGATTTGTGGACATTGATTTGCCTCCAACGTGTCAAGCTGAAGATGATAAGCCAATCACACGCTATGAGGTTGGCGAAGACGAGGTATTCTTGGGCTTTGACAACACCGTTTAAGCGTATGTACCATCACCTGATGGATCAGGGGAAGATGGGGACATATCTTCCTCCCCCGATGACACTGCACCTAACATAGATGTGCGTCAGGAAATTTATCACAAAACAAGGGGCCGTGGCCGGCCAAGGAAGGTCAGGTCAGGTTCGAGGGGAAGACCTAAGAAACAGTACCAAGTTATTTTAAATCTGGCTGAAAACGCTGAGGAAGCTTAGCAGGCGTTTCTCTCGAAAATACCTATGAAGGAAGCAATGTTCGTTCCCGATGCAGACGAATGGCGCCAAGCCATTGGCACTGAGATGAAATCCATCATGAGGAACAGGACTTGATACTCTTTGATCGTCCTAGAGGTCACAAGGTTGTCGGAAGGCGAATCGGTCCAAGGAACAAGTTCCTATCGGATGGAAAACTTCAAAGAAAAAAGGCACTCTTGGTTTCCCAAGGTTTTAGTCAGACCCGGCGTTCATTACACAGAGACATTCGCTCCAGTGGATCGAATAAGTTCCATTCGCCTCATGGCATCCATTGCAGCCCAATACGGAATGAAGATTAGGCAATTTGATGTAGAAACTGCATATTTGAATGGACACCTACAAGAAGAGGTTTATATGGAACCACCGAAGAGCATAGGAGAAATCCTTCAGAATATTGTTGATTCGGAGGGCTAAAGTCAGCTCGGGGTGAAGGCAAAGGTCATGCTTGAAGAATTGAGTAGGGGGGACAAGGTTTGCCTCCTAAAGAAGTCGCTTTATGGTTTACGACAAGCTGGAAGGAGCTGATATCTTAAGCTGGACGAAACCTTGAGCAGTCTGGGTGCGACGCCTTCAGTCTCAAACCCTTGTTTGTTCCACATTGGTTCAGGGGAAGACGTTATACTAATTGCGACATAAGTTGATGACATTCTAATCACCTCCCGTGGCAGTAAGAGGATTGCTGAACTTGGAAGAAGAATGGCCAAACACTTCGAAGTCAAGGATTTAGGCTATTCAAAATCTTGCCTGGGTATAAAGTTTAACCAGACGGAAGGACAGGTGACAATGCACCAGCATGGCTACGTACGCGGTCTGCTTTCGCGGTTCGGCATGTCCGAGTGCAAACATGTTGCCACCACCGTGGATACAAGCTCGAAGCTGAGGAGAAATGAAGATCAGTCGGAAGACGATCTAAGACTTCCTTGCCGCGAGCTGGTCGGGGCTCTTACATACTTGGCATCGACTACAAGGCCCGACATATCATTTGCTGTAAGCCATCTGGGGCAGTTTAAAAACTGATATGGTACCGATCACTGGATGGCCGCCAAGCGTGTATTATGCTATCTAAAGGGTTCCATCAATGTGGGGTTAACCTTTGGCTCAGATCCAGGACCAGTCAGAGGATTTGTAGATGCAGACTGGGGAAGTTGTCCCGAAGACAGGAGGTCTTACACCGGGTATATATTCATGCTACATGGTGGACCGTTATCCTGGGAATCAAAAAAACATCGAACCGTCGCCCTGTCAACGACATAGGCAGAATACAGGGCTCTGTCAGAGAGCGTTAAGGAAGCCGTCTATTTGCAGCGACTCCTCGTCGAGATGGGTTTATGTGACTTGGGAGAGATGGTTATCTTCTGTGACAACAGAAGCTCATTAAAATTGTCGGAGATTCCGATGTTCCATGCAAGGAGTAAACACATCGACATCCGTCATCACTTTGTTAGGAATATACTAAAACGCAAGGAACTTCGTGTGCTTTATATCTCAACGGACGATCAACTTGCAGACTTCTTAACTAAGGTACTGCCCAAGGTTAAACACTTGCAATGCATGGAATCAGCTAGACTAGGCAATTCGCAATAGTGACTTTCTTTTGACAACCAACTTGAGGGGTAGCATTGGAATGTTGGTATTCTTTTATGATGAGTTGCAGTTGTTTAGTGTAGCCATATTGGTGGTAGCGCTTGCGCAGCGTGTATTTTTACCAGACAATAGACAGTCGAGCCATGCCCGTTATAGTTTAGGGACGCACATTCGTGACCTCGTTACGTGTAACTTTATTGTGCTGATTAATGTTTGTTTTATTGTGTTATCTTATTTGTTTCGGTTCACTTGACCCACGGCTATCTTTCTCTAACACATTTAGTTGGTCTCGAGTGTCATGGCGTCAAAACAACTCACCTCGCCATAGGCGTCGACTTGTTAAAACATTGGGGGTGTTTTATAAAACGGGAGTAGAGGTGGTGTAACATTCGCAAATTTTCATGGGCCCTATTTAAAAAATGGCAAAAATTAAAATGCAATTTCTTAGTCTCAATGTATATTTAGTAAAATAAAATAAAATATAATAAACAAACGTGCTCAACACCACAATAATATATACTATATGAGTACTGATACTAACCAAACTATAATGGAAACTTCTCGACAAATGCCAGGCTGTCGGTTCACGAGTGGCGAGTGCTACCAACATAATCACGCCTGCTTACATATCAGATGGCAGCACCTGCCACTTGCTACGCTAGACAACATTGTTAGCAGCGCAACCCTATATCCAGGATAGATCTAGCAGCGGTTTTAAAAAGGCTGAAATATTGGGGGTGTGAGCACCACGGAAAAAAAAAAAATTGGGAGTGCTTAGTATGCGCATATGCACCTCGCACGTGCGTTTCAAACAAGGTTTGTAGCTAGCTGCCCGTCTCGCCGTAAATTATCACATATCACCAAATATATTCCATTCTAGTACTGAGCGTTCACGCTTGAAAGTAAGTTTATCCTTATGTGATTGCATTTTCGCAAAAACTAATTTCTTTTAAAATTAAATGAAATTAGGTCGGATCCCCTCCAAATATATTTCTCAATTAATTCCTACTGTTCATAAAAAATTCAAAAATGTTCATTTTCCGAGACACGGGAGTTTTAACTGGCGCCATGCAGTAATGTTGTGAATATGCAATAGCGCCAGTCGTGATGCCATATGTCTGGCTCATTTCCACCGTATGTTTACATTGCACAGTTCGTGCAAGTTCTATCACGCTGCTTTTGTTTGCTGTAAGTTGTTATTCACGTGCGGTTGCTATTATACATAAAAATACGAGTTTATGGAGGGAACTCTAGCAAGAAAAGTATTATTTCAACAAAAATTCGAGTAACTTTTTGAAATATAATCTTGTTTGTAATATTTATTCCTATTCAAAATACCTCCTAATTGAAGCTTATTTATTATTATGTATTTTGTAGAGTAGGTTACAAAGTTTTAGGTAATATAGTTTTGTGTTAATCAGCACAATGTACTAATTTTTTTCTAATAATAAGCTATGTTTTTAAAACAGTTTAACATTATTGTGGTTTTCTTTTTTTTTAATAAAATTTACAAAAATACAATATTATTAAAATATATATTTAATAATATTGCTTTAGTAATAATATTATGTATTAAATTATATGTTGTTGATTATTATTTAGAGCATTATAGGATCTTGAAAAAAATTCAACGTAGACAGTCCTCATGCTATTTGTTTTTAGCGCCAGTCCCTGAAGGTTAATTAAGCAACAGTTTGAAATCTTGCTTAATCTAGCACTCAATGCCATGGCTGGTAAGGAAGGGGGGGCTTGGAGGGTGTAAATAACCCCCTACCCTAAAACTTGACAAAAAAAATTATATTGCCTTATTTAGGGTTTAAACTTTATCTAAATTTAGGTAAAAAAAAACATATCCAGTTAGCAGCTTCAATTTTGATGTTATTGTACATTTGATTTTTAAGGATTCACAAGATTAGGGCTATTAACACCTGATACCTCACTTGTAGATAATTCTGAATCCCTAACACCGCGCCCGATTTCACAACACGTTAGAATAAAGTAGTTTTGACCTGACCGGGATTCGAACTGACAAGACTATCAGAGCTGGTTTTTCTTTTTTTTAGCACCGCATCTCACTATCCGTTCGGGCTATACGCTTATGTACTATTATTACACTAGTAGTTTTGTGGATCAGAAAGGTTATATTTAGAGTGTACCCGCATTTGTATGGAGGGAGAGTGTAAAATAATTTTGGAAATAAACCTCAGTACACCCGACTGAAATTCGAACCTTTCTGTCCCCCAGTGGCTTATTCTGAGGAAATTAGTAGGTATGCTGTACTATAAAAGTTGCAGGGGAGTTTTGGGGGCCAAGGACCCTCAACCATTTTTGTCCAAGAACATCAACGTATTATTTCACGGGAAATATTTGAAGATGTGTCCCTATAGAACAGTGGTTCTCGAACATTTATTATTTTCCCTTAACCATATGCTATCTAAGGAAATGTTGAGGCCCTACCTACTCCCATATTCTTATATATAACAATGAGTACCATCCACTCAAAATGTAATAAAAGTAACTCCATGGTGTCAGCCCGCATTCAGGCTATACTTACCGAGTGGCTACCAAACTGTTTGGCGAATTAGTGCCAACTCTTGCGGATAGAGGGTTTCATGTGGTCAGCACAACGAACAACTCGGTTTCCATACTTGAGCCACTACTATTGTATTCGAGTAGCCCATTGTTTAAACACACCAGGCTAAGTCTAACCCGTTTCAGACCCAATACTTCCCAGATAATCTGGAAATACTTCTCAGAAAATATGTAAGCTCCGGGAATCAAACCCGGGACACCTGAGTCCATAGTCAGAACTTTTGACCACTAGACCACAAAGGTAGTCCTCAAATTGTAATAATGTAATAATATCTACGAGGTTAGAAATGTAAGTAAATATTAATGTTGGGGCTAAGAGTGGTATGGGCACATTTCTGAATACATAAGAGAGACAGGTCCTATTCAATTAGCCTATTGTAATTAAAAGCACACAGTTAGCAATACTCAAAGCAAACAATCATAATAAGAGTAAAATGAAGTGATACATCGATCAAGCGTCCATCAGATCTTGTGAGAGGGAATCAGGTGGATTGTCTAACTCACGTTGCAATTAAAACTATTTCTTAAGCCAACTTATCTCACAAAATGCTGCATAGAAACAACGAGTCTCCCAACTTGAGAATTTATGCTCCAGAAGCTATTTATATACGTAAACTCTGACTGACATAGGGGAGATTATCTCGGACTATTAATACTCTTATCATTACGTCATTGGTTTATTGCTAAGATATTTACACATATCTTTTGCTGTAGGCAGTGGTGCACCCAAGGGGGAGAGGGGCAAACAGGATATTTGACCCTCCCCCCTCCCTTTTTCCCCAACACCAAAAATATTGTTAATAGAAATTTAAATAATATTAATTATAACAAAAATATTTAGCATTGAAGATGTGTCGAATGTATAGACTACATTTTAAGGCCAGGTTTCTGATTTAAGCCTAATATTCAAAATATTTACCGTTGCATACACAATTAGCAATTGAAAAAAAACCACCCAAATAATAGCTTCGATACCATTTGCATTATTATAATATTTTAATTACTATAAAACAACAACAAATAATTTCTAAAAGCATTTAATATTCATAAATATTCTCAGCCTTCAGGGCTCAGGAGGCTGAGAAAACCCAAGCCCGCTCTCTCCATCAAAATTTCATTCTTGTTACAGCCTTTAGTGAATGACTCACCCCAAAGTAAATGGCTGGGTGCGCCACTGATTAAGTAAAATATAAGAAAATATATTTTATTTTACTTTTTCCTTCTAAATCATCTTGAAATGGTGAACTCACACTCCTGACTTTTGGGATTCTTTGATGTATACTTATATAAAATCACAATGACTAATACGTCGTTAATGTAAAACAAAAACTAAAGAATACTATTAAAACTCCACAAGACCTTTCTACTAGAGAAAAACAAGAATTACCGTCAACAACGGTTAAAGTAGCCCCCCTCCTACTCTCCCCCTTCCTCACTCTACCAGTGCTGAAATGCCTAAAATTGAAAGAGTGGTTAAATGTGTTTGCCAAATACATGATAATATATGTGACTAGAATACCTAAACATAACTAAATGTATTTAATTACTGTATAATTTAAAGCTTGTTACGTAAACTAACAATTATTTTACAATTAATTATATATATATATTTAAAGTAATTTTACCTAAACTATACTAAATTAGCTTAATAAATAAACATTGCAATCTTGAATCTTTTTTCAGTAGTTGGCACAATGCTTAGCCTGCTACACATTAACAGCATGACTTGGGGTGTAGAAACCCGAACTCATTGGTGGGCGAGCGGAAAGGTATGTGTTGCAACCCTCTAGACATTGGGCAAGGTCATTAGAGCCGCCCTATCTTGCCTTGCGGTTTTCAAGTAGCAAACCCTGGATTTCCTATTGTGTTAAGTAGAACCTTTTGGAAGAATAATTACTTAAAACGCAGTATTCTTGGAATATGAATCAATATTAGTTTTAAAATTAATAATTCATAACATGTATGATTATTAACAATTCAAACATTAGTATTTACACAGTTAGCACAGATAACATTGAATTAAAAAAACAACTAGTCCATATCATTATAGGTATGCGGCGTAGGACTAGCATACCCGGAGAATACGCCATTGATATCCCTGTCATCGGCAGTCTATAGTCTACTGCGAGAGTAGCGCCTAAGACCATGTGTCCACTAAGTGGGTCAAAGCTGGCCAGTCAACACATTTAGACATAGCACCTTTATGATCTTGACCATGGTTGGGATTTTATGTTGTATTAAACTATCTTCAGAAAAATGTTAATGGATAGGATATTAATATATAGACCTATATACAGAGTGGGACCGAAACAATTAGACGATTAGTAATTTATTATTATTATTATTATTATTATTATTATTATTATTATTATTATTAGCACCGCGTCTTACTACCCGTTCGAGTTATACGCACTTACGCTAATGTGTAATGGTAGGGTGATTGTGAGATGGAATGGAGGACCTACAGTTTAACGTGGAATCCGAACCACGGTGGAGGCCTGGCATTCCCAACATTCACAAGATGTCTTGTCAGAGGTGAAGGAAGGGTTAGGTAATCAGATAAATCTGTGCCGGGACCGAGGATTGAACCCCGGCCGCCAGCACAGAAGTCTGACACCTTACCCCTAGACCGCCAGGTCACCCAGATTAGTAATTTGAAAACTAACACTATAATTGGAAATTAAGTATTCACTAGCTAAATAAAAGCAAGCCACACACCACAAATGTTCACTTTTTGAAGATGTCACTCAGGTTAGCTTCACTGGACGTCAGGAAAACCTCAACACGTTGTCTATTACTTTCCTCAGCATCGATAGTCTAATTGTCTCCGCCACACCATGTATATATTTGTAAACCGTAAATAGATCATTTGCTAATAAATAATTTTGTCAAAATAGTTCTGGCTTATGAAGGAAAAAACTTGATTCTTAAACATTTTAATACATTTTCTTAATTTATTGTTCATGAACAAACATACAATTGATTTTTAAATTGTATACACGTTAAAAATATATAATTTATATTATAGAGCATTTTCACTATCGTATTCACTATTAATTAACGTTGCCGTAGAACAACTACCAATAGCTTCTGCAGGCATTCTATGTTTATAAACAACATCTGAGGACGGGGAGATCGAGGTTCGAATCTCGGTCGGGTAAACTGGTGGTGGCTTTTCATAAATGGTTTTCCACTCTCCCTCCACGCAAATGCGGGTTTACTTCCTCTAATTCAACCTTCCCAATTCCTAATCCATTAGCGTAATTAGTACTTAAAGCGTATAGCCCGAACGGGTAGTAAGACGCGGTGCTAAATAATAATAATAATAATAATAATAATAATAATAATAATAATAATGATGTATTGAAAAACAAAGGATTTTTCTAAGAATGAGCAGAATATGTGGGGTCCGAGAAAATGAGGCAAACATTTTTGCTATTACAGAACAACTGTCAGAAGTGTAATTTGTAGCTTTTGTAGTTCAATTTACTAAAAAAGTACATCCACTACTCGAGTTTACTTGAATGGCAGCTCAAAAAGTTACTTGAAATATTCCCTAATCTATTCCTAGGCCAAGAGCCGACATGTGTCACTTTGGATAGCTGTAGGGAAAACATATGGTAAAGTATGAATGTGATAGTTAGCCACAGTAATTTAGGCCATTATTATTTATATGAGGTCGGGCACAAAGCTTAGCTATCATTTTATTCCACTTAAAAAAAATGGTTCACAGAACTTTCACTAAAGGTCAAAATGGTGAACGATAAATTTAAACCATGTGAATTATCATGACGCAAATTAATTATTTACAATGGTGCACCCACGCAGTGGATACAAATATTTTATTTAGTTAAATATTTCGTGATACATAAAATAATACTAACATAATTTAATATATATATAAAATTACAAATATTTTATTTTCTCTTCACAACTTGTGAATGTGTGGAATGCCAGGCCTCCACCGTGGTTCGGATTCCACGTTAAACTGTAGGTCCTCCATTTCATCTCACAATCACCCTACCATTACACATTAGTTTAAGTGCGTATAACCCGAACGGGTAGAAAAACGTGGTGCTAATAATAATAATAATAATAATAATAATAATAATAATTATTATTATAATAATTTGTTAGCCCCCCCCCCCCTTTAGAAAAATGATCTCTCTACGCCCTTTCTTGCTAACACTATATTTATTGACCTAATCCAATCAACTCATTCCTATTCAATAGCAAACTTGTGGTCGATCCTTTTGGTTGCCTTATGATAGCTACGTATTTCATGAGTATAATACTTGAAAGCCTGTGTTAAAATGAATGAATTACATAGGTAGCTGTTTGGTTAAGTCCACGTTCAAATTTATTTACATAACTAAAAAGAACTATGTAAATAAATTTTAACAAGGATTCGAGTGTTATACTTATAGTATGATTTTGGTAGGAAGAACAATAGAAATTAGTTACTAAAGTTAGTAAAACAATTTTAATATATTTATACATAAAGCCATGTTATCTGTAGTCGTCACTTTTGATAGATATAATCAACACCTATAATATAGCACAAATAGTGTAAAGAAACGTATCAATGTCGGCCACAAAGAAATATTTTTTAATTTCCTCTAATGTTCTTCCAACCAAAATCAAGGTATACCTACATACAGATGTTATATTCCTGATGTCTGAAAAAAACAGTCTCATTTTCATACGAACACAATTAAAATGTTAAATAGCCGTAAATTTGCACGATGAACATTTGAATACAGATATCGATGGATTGACTCAGCGCTGAACAACCGTTTACTAGGCCTTAGGTTATTTAGCTTTAAAATTTTAACCAATTGGAATAACCTGCTGATGACAGGGATGTCAAGGTTCGAATCCCTGTTGGGTGTTCTGAGGTATTTTTTCCCAAAATGGGTTTCCACTTTATCTTCACTGAAATGCGGGTACACTTCCTCTGAACCCAATCTTCCTCATCCCACACTCACTTGCGTAGTTAGTACATACAGTAGCCCCATGGCTTCTTTGGTGCTGACTGACAGCGCACAGATGACTTTTGACTGTCAAAATGTAGGTATATACCTAAATTTTGAATGTCAGAAGTGACAGCTGCTAAACACATGTTGCAGATCGGTTGATTCGGCGTAGGGATACGTAATTTGGTCTGGTATCCTTTTAAAGCTGTCAGTCAGCACCAAAGAAGCCATGGGGCTACTGTATGCGTATGAACTGAAGAAATAGTAAGACGCGGTGCTAGAAAAAAAAACTAATACTTGACCTTGGGTCAAAGCGCGCCATATGTATGCCGTGTCGATTTAGTTAGGTGGATCAAAAAGGGGGGAAATGTTGTGCCGTATCAAAATAAAATGTTCTTTCGTAAAATGAACTTGTTTTTTTTTTTGTCTCTCTAAGTGCATATAATATGTTGTTGACTCTTTCTCGTACTGGTGCCTCAGCTGATACCACCATCTAGCAGTGATATCTTAAATTTTAGGAGCTGTTGATATAATTTCTACGGTAATTAATATACGTTTCACAGGGCTAATTATAGATCGAGCTCTTTTAATTGTTTGGTCAGTAATAACCTAATCCTCACCATTAATGTACTTTTACTTTTCTTAACGGTTCTGGAACAATTACATATTATGTATGGCTCAAACGGCTAGTAGGACGCGGTGCTAAAATATATATTTTTTCATATACATTTTATAACTATATATTTTCCAAAATATTCAACAATATATTTTATAATTTAGGCCACTCCTGAGCATGCCTATAAAACCGCCTTTGATCCCATTTATGTAATTTTATCTATGCAGCTGCTGGAATTGTGAAGGGGAAATTTCTCAGTCAATATTCAGACTGGAACCTGATTTGAATGGCTAGAAGCAATCCTGATTCCTCACTAGTATAATGGGTTATAAACTACTGTAGACTGCAGTATGTATTACTCTCCCTGCAGGGGTGAGTGAAGTTTGATGTACTTACCTTCATGTCTTGTGTCGTGTAAGATTCGTGCACCTCAACAGTATAAGCGTTCTGATACCTCCTGTTCAACTGAGCTGAACTGGCTGACTACTCCACACGACTCGATTAGAAAAAGAAAGTGGAGGTTGAAAGGAACAACTTGGTACAAACAAGATGTCACCATCGCAAACCAAGATATAGAGACAAGGTTGCAGGGCTGCACTGTACCAATTACTAGGGCAGAAACATTTATGGTCATGTGAGTTCGGTAGGGAGGTGGGGGTATTTTAGGGTTGGAACCCCCATCCCGAAACATCGATATAAATAAACGAGAAAGCTTCCACAATATAATCCTGTCTCTAATTCAAAGATTGATTCCACGACACTGTTTAAACGAACCAGTCAAAAACTCTGGTTTAAAAACACCTGTGGATTGAATCAAGAACATTTGCCAGATTTGCATGATTTTTGATCTGAATTTGAACTCTGAAAATTCAAGTAGAGTAAGTAAGATGAGCAAAAACTACCGGTCCAATAGAAATATTGGTGGGGATGAAGCAAGCAGTAAGCCGGAAGTCATTTGGCTCAAACTAATTTCAACAAGTCAATTGAACTATGTATTCATTTGGCCTAAAATGAATTTTAATTTAAAAAAAACTACTTTGTAAAGTTCACCAAAAGTCAGTTGATCCAAAGTAATTTAGCCTAATAATGAACTTCGAATAAAGTCAGTTGGCCTGGCTAAAGTTATTTAAAAAAAATCACTAACAAGGGGAGGCCATGACGTTCGGAATACGGATTATCTTCAAACTTTGTACACTTATAGTAGTCCATTAGGACAACATAATGGGAAAGTAGTAAGGCGTACTACTTAGGCGTTTTCGAGAAAATCGCAAGAGAAGTTTGACGCGTCGAATATGTACCGGTGCGTTGCTACTATAAGCACGAGATGGTGGCGGTAGAGTGGTTAGCGTTCAATGTCTGTAATTACTGGTTCGCTGGATCGAGTCCCGCTCATCTTCTTTTTTTTTCAAGACTGGTCATATTCTTTCATATATATATTACAATTCAAAGGTAATATAACGAAGAAATACGTGTATTTGCATGAACTTTAATTGAATTTCCAATGTTATTTGGCTATTTATTAATTTTTATTATTACAAAAAATATTATATTTATAACTATCGACAAGTAAACGANATTTATCGATGTTTGACTTGGGCTTTCCATGCTTGGCCCTCCCCTTATCCTTTCAAACCTGTGTCTGCAGGTCTAAAAACAGTTCCGGGTACCTTACCCGATTTCAGGTACGAGGGATTTTGTGAATCACGACAGGCATACATTTTCAGGAAAACTTTATGCGTTTGGTCGTTTACTTGTCGATAGTTATAAATATAATATTTTTTGTAATAATAAAAATTAATAAATAGCCAAATAACATTGGAAATTCAATTAAAGTTCATGCAAATACACGTATTTCTTCGTTATATTACCTTTGAATTGTAATATATATATATGAAAGAATATGACCAGTCTTGAAAAAAAATGAAGATGAGCGGCACTCGATCCAGCGAACCAGTGATTACAGAGATTGAACGCTAACCACTCTACCGCCACCATCTCGTGCTTATAGTCGCAACGCACCGGTACATATTCGACGCGTCAAACTTCTCTTGCGATTTTCTCGAAAACGCCTAAGTAGTACGCCTTACTACTTTCCCATTATGTTGTCCTAATGGACTACTATAAGTGTACAAAGTTTGAAGATAATCCGTATTCCGAACGTAGTGGCCTCCCCTTGTAAGAGTAAATTGTCCTAAAGTCATTTAACCTAAAATATAAAAAGAATAAATTGGAAAATGACACCTGGACACGGGAATCGAGCCTTCGGGTATCTTTGTAATGTATATAGATCTACTGTTAGTGGTTTCTTCTAAATATAGATAGGACAATTGATGCGAGATAGCGTTACAATATTTAGCCTATATACATAATGGCATTCCTGAATCATTGGCACTTGTTATTCATACGTATTAAAATTGAATTTCAAAGTAAATATAACTTTACCGTAAATTTACTTTTTCGTAGTAATCTTAGAAACATTAAAAAAAATCACAAGAGCGCGATGTTTACTAATTAGTATGCAAACTTGTTTGTAGCTATTATAATATAATATTTAGCACCGCGTCTTACTACCCGTTCGGGTTATACGCTTTAACTACTAATTACTCTAATGGATTAGGAATTGGGAAGGTTAAATTAGAGGAAGTGAACCCGCATTTGCGTGGAGGGAGAGTGGAAAACCATTTAAGAAAAAAACCAATTCACCCGACCGAGATTCGAACCTCGATCTCCCCGTCCTCAGAAGTCGAGCTATACACGACAAGTGCGTTAGCCAACTACGCCATTCTCAAATTTAAAATAATGGCGTATGAAAGAAGTTGTGCATATGAACACCGATATCAAAATGCCCGTAAATATAAACTTATATTTTGTTGGTTTTGACTTCGAATCTTGAGTTACAACTATTCTTTTAAAAACAGTAGAAATATTTGTATGAGAAGGACGGGCGAGAGCAGGAGGGAAACAATTAGCCCAGGATTATTAGAAAATAACCCGGACAAAATTCGGAGAAAGCTGAAAATTTCACCACTGACTCAGAATTACATGCCTTGCAACATATCAAAAGTCCCCTAAAGTCCGAGGCTTGGCTTTTTTAGAAGACCCCAAAGTTCTAAAAGTCCATAAATACCTAAAAATTATTTTAAAGCGTGCAAAAATTAAAGAACGCTGAAAATTTCAGGATCGACTCAGAATTATACGGTTTATAACATATCAAAAGTTCCTTAAAGTCCAAGGTTTGGATTATTTGGTAGAAGATCACAAAGCTCAACAAGTTCATAAGTACCGTGCCTATAAATTACTTTAAAACGAGAAAAATTTATCGGAACGCTGAAAATTTTAGGACAGACTTAGAATCACATGCTTTACAACATATCAAAAATCTCCTAAAGTCCGAGGCTTGGCTTTTATGGTAGAAGACCCAAAAGTTCAAAAAATGCACTAGTAAATTATCCTTCAAGGAATAAATAAAAATGAGTTTCATTCGTGTCTCAGCTAAATTCATCCCCATGTGAATTCCTTAAAGTTAACACACACAATTATCTCACCTCATTAATAAATTTAATGTTAGAGTTTATTTTTCAAAATATATTAATTAGGTCGTCCACGTTTCCTTCACTATCCATAGTAACAAATGGTGAAGGGGAGCTGCTGCACACTTTTACCGAACAGAGACACATTGTAGAGCACGCCAAGCCACTCTTCTTACATTCGCAACCTTTCTTGCAACCACAACAGATAAGATGCAAGAGCTTTTCTGGGGCTGGAGGGAGAAATGTCATGACAGGAACAAGCTCCTGTTAACACAACAAGACCAATAATTCAAAATTTTGCAATTTTATTTAAAACATATTATATACATTTTGTAATGATATTGGTTTGAAACACTATAAATTATGTAAAAAGTCATGGATGAAGGTAATTTTTCTTTAAAGTAATATATGTAGAGTATCCTTTTAAGATTCATCCATGAAGAAACGCGCTTTTAAGAAATAATGTGAAAAGGATTACACCTTTAAAATATATTTTTTATACCATCTTTCCTGTTAAAAGAACAACTGCGCTATTTCCTGTTAAAAGGAACAATTCCGCAGTATTTGGCAAAATACGCCATTTCCCTATACCAATAAGAAGCTAGCCTTCACAACACCTGTCGCCAGGACTCTTTCTATTAGTTAGATTCTACACTGTTGGCGAGGGGAGAAAGATGCAAGGGGTATGTCATATATAAACTGTTTGTGCGTATCAGCCAGACATCCAGGATCCAAACATCTACGCCAGGCATCTCCGCCCACGCACAAGTCAGTCAGAGCCACACACTGGCAGTCACAATCTAACACAGTATAAAATAACTTACATTAATATACACAAGTGTGCAGTGATATAAAGTATTTAATTGGGTTTTGTATAAGTGATTAACAGATGTCATTTAAATAAACCATGTGTGAATAAACAGACATCAACTGTTCTCTTTCTTACATTTATTAAATTTACCGTTCTAATTAGTGCTCGACCACGGAGCTATAGAAAACCTAAACATCATCACAGCATTATTATATCAGGGAATTAATCCGTAGTGTTTTAATCGACGCACAAAGCGGGGTGATTGATTGATTCCATAGTGTTACAATTTAGATCGAATAATATAAAATGAAAGCAACAAAAAAACTGCCTGTTTAATAATAGATTTACCTTTCCAATAAGCTTCCAGCCCCAGTCCATTGGTGCGAGCATATTATCTAACCACTGTTGCACCTGCAGATACACTCTAAGTGAGTGTTGAGGTGCAGCAGCACTGGTAAGCAGTGCCTGACGAGCTACAGTTTAGACATATATTTTATAATGCAGCTCGTCTAGGGAGTTGCAGTTTTATTTTTTGTACAGAGACAAAATAGACAATTCTCCCGCTGAAGCTACTTCATCAGGAGTAGCAGAAGGATCATTGAAAATCAGCACTTTCCTGGACAGCTCTTTATCATTTTGGAGGAGGTCAAAAGCCAATTTATTTTATTTTCTGAAATTACAGAAATTAGTAGAGAAAGCTTACTGCTTGAAAGTGCACGCACAGCTAGCATGACAAGGATATCTGTATTACTTACTATAACTGTTACATGTTTCCCAGCTGATAACTCAATGGCTATCGAAACAAGACAATCTGCATATCCGCTTGATAACTGGACCAAGATACCACAATTACGTAGGATGGGTGTTAGAAGTTTAATAAAACATGATTTGTTTTTGAAATTTGCTAAAAACTTCCTGAGAGGATGGGGCAGCCATGTCAAGATATATTGCTAACTCTACCTAGGTCACAGACCAAGGTTTTATTGCTGCTCCGGTGCTTCTGATCCTTCACTTTAGTGTTCGGTGGACTCTCATACCCATCAAACACTACTGTTGATGAACACTTACAACGTATCATCACATAAGATGAATATGTCATGCAAATAATCTTGTAAGTCGCTGGTCTCGGCCAAATAATGATATGAAGAAGGTACCCACCATCTAAAACAAACAGTTTTTTTTGTTGCATTTTCTTTGCAAGAAGGAACCGATTCTAAGACTTCAGTGTGGGCTCCTCGTTTTTCTCGTCAATATTTCTTCAAACAAAGACATTGGTCCAGGTGCTAGTTCATTTGAAAAGAATTGCATTAACTCAGGTCCAGATCGGAATACACACACATTACGATTAAATAGCTGTTGTTAATTTATGTGCACGCTTGAGAGATGCACAAGATATCTCTGGCGTATCCAGGATATCATTTGGGGGAAAGAGGATGAAGGTCACGAGTTTAATAAGAGCTAGAAGAGGATGGGGCTTATGAGTATCTAGGGGACTTTTGGTTTGTTGTAAAGCATATAAGTCTTGGTCAATCCTAAAATTTTCTGCGTTCATATAACTTTTCTCGCTTTAAAATAATTAAGTATTTATGGACTTTTTAAACTTTGGGGTCTTCTACAAAATATCCAAGCCTTGTACTTTTTGGGACTTTTGATATGTTGTACAGCATGTGATTCTGAGTCAATTCTAAAAATTTTCAGCCTTCCACTAATTTTTTCCCGCTTTGAAATAATTTATAAGTATGGTACTTATGGACTTTTTGAGCTTTGGGGTATTTTACCAAATAATCCAAGCATCCGACTTCAAGGGACTTTTGATATGTTGTAAAGCATATAATTCGGAGTCAATCCTAAAATCTTCTGCTTTCTAATAATTTTTTCCCACCTTAAAATAATGTATTAGTACTTATGGACTTTTTGAATTTTGAGGTCTTCTTCCATAAAAACCATGCCTCGGACTTTTTATGTGTTGTTAAGTATATAATTCTGAGCCGATCCTGAAATTTTCAGCTTTCTTCTAATTTTTTCCCGCTTTAAAATAATGTTTAGGTATTTATGGACTTTTAGAACTTCGGGGTCTTCTAAAAAATCCAAGGCTCGGACTTTAGGGGACTTTTGATATGTTGTAAGGCATGTAATTCTGAGACAATGGTGAAATTTTCAGCTTTCTCCGAATTTTATCCGGGTTTACCTGGGGGTTTTTTTTCGACAAAATTCCTGGACTAAATACACAATACCACTCTCTTATATGTTAAATCATTGTTGATTATTGTTGATATTTTCTGGTAATTCAACACAGCATTCTCACAATTTATTTAAACAAATACGTATTTCAAAAAGAAACACCACGTCATTGTAGAGTTCACCTATCATTGAATTTATAGTTTAACCTAATCATACGTTGTTTCTTTAATCTCACCTATTATTTGAACTTGTAATGTGTTTTATTTGAAGGCAGTTCTGCGTAGTAATCTTAACACGTAAACATAATACACAAAAAAAATAATTTATTAATGATATTCTTGTTATCCATTTGAAGTTATCATCAACAATAAGTGTAAACACATATAAAAGGGGGATATTTTAATTCAATATACAAGTATTTGAGTTGATCCCTATATTAAAGTTTGAAACATCTGAAACAAAGGAAAAAGAATATCAACAACAAAATATTAAAACTATTTCAAATACCACATGTCAATTAGTAAACATTGCCTAAAACTAACACATTTGCCTCTGTAGATCTACACTTTTGATTTATACTACCATGTACACACATTCCATTTCAAATTCAAGCATTATTAACACCGTGATAATAGTTAAATAAAATAATAATTATATAACAGACAAGCGACGTTGACTACTATTTTTAGAATTAATAATAATAATCACATCAAGTCCTTAGCCAGGCAAACATTCCCACAGGCAAAGAAAAATGTATAATATTAAATGATTCTAGAAGCTATCTGGAGTTTAATTTAATGTTAATTTATCGCGGGGTTTTAATACTTTAAGTGATATCATAACATATCCTCCCTCCAACATCTAAAATGTACAGTATATTCAGCGCTGCTTAAGAATTCCATAAAAGGTGGAAAAGGTATAAAGGACGAGGGTGGGCGGGGGTAGGGCTGTAATGACCCTTGATAAACGTTTTTTCTCCCATAATAAATTCATCTCCC
>CABEEJ010004918.1:0-15656 GCA_901482245.1 Timema douglasi
GTGCGGAAGTCGTCAGCTTATAAATATGTGATTATCAAAGATCACAGCCATCAGACAACGCAGCCATTAGCGACTCGGTAGTTGGCCAATTTCCAGCCATTTGACAATTATATATATATATACATATATATAATTTTACAGCTTGTCCAATATTTAACGAAGTTGAAACAAGTGTGTGTTGGTGTGTAGGTGCACTGCCCAGTTACTTTTTTGTAGTAGCGACACGAACAACGGTATTCTGGCCAGCAAGGCAGTCTCAAGAGTAGGGGTAGTAGGAACAGTGCAAGCGTGATCAGGGTAAGACTGAGCAACGGATGTACTTGATATACTTGCTGTAATGTTCCAACACCAATCGGTAGAGCATCACTACCTTAATGAAAGAATACTGTCATGGGTATGGGTACAATAGAGGATAGTAGCCTCGTATACTCTAAACTAACTACAAAAAGAATTTGAATTTGTACAATATTAGCCTCGGATGACCAAAGCTATGATCGGCATCTGAGGTTAAAACTGAAGGGCTCATCTGTTGACAAGCTGGAGAGATAATGAACTGTTGGAACGTGGTATGCGATAGCAGTGGGTGGTAAAGAAAAAGAAATGTTAGATGAAACGATTGAAAAAAAAAATGATATTCTGTGTTTATGTGAAACAAATCGAAAAGGGAAATATGTTTTGCTGACGAGTGATGGTAACCTGGTACTGGCGTAAGTTGTGGATTAATGGGTAGTGAGAAGTCAGGGAGTACGTTTAGTCCTAAGCTCAACAGCTAAGCTAATTTTTAGATGGTATGAGTTGGTGTAATCTAGACTTATGTGGGTACGTGTGAAAATAGGCATTCGTAGAATTATGTTGATTGATGATTATTCTCCTGTGGATGGTGAAGTTGGGAATGTGAGAATAGAGCTCTGGATTAAGCTCAAATTATATCTTGAAAGCATATGGACCTGGTGAGAGAATTATCACGTTAGGAGTTATTGATAGAAGTGTGGGTACCCAGAGACAGAATTCAGAGAGATTGCTAAGGAAATATGGTGATAACAGGGTGAACGAAAGTGCTAAGTAGTTATTGAGCCTGTGTTAAAACAAAAGTTTATTTGTGTCAAGCACATGGCTTAAGCACAAAGATAACAGTTGGATGCATGGCAAAGGGATGATTTGAACATAATAATTTATTTGGTGGTGTATGATGAGAGACCTACAGGCTTAGTAAATGATACTAGGGATGTGGTTAGAGCTTATGTGTAAAGGTTCACTTCCTAATGATCTTAGTAGTTAAATAAGGTAGGACTTATATGAGGAATTAGTGCAAGAAAATTAAGAAAGTAAGAGTGAGTGGAACAGTTGCAGAATAAATGTGTGAGAAGGCAAGATGAAAGATGGCGGGTGAAAAATTAGCTTTCCAAGAGCATAAAATATGAAATATAGAAATAAATGCTAATTATATAGAAAGTGCTTAGAGCAGAATAAAAGATGATATTGATGAGTGTGCAAAAGATGTGGGTGGATCTTCGTGGTGGAAAACTTAATAAGATATGCGTATTGTAATGAACAGGGGAAAGAAGCTGCGAGAGAAAAAAAAAGACGCATTAACCCGAATTATTGCTGTGGAGAGTGAAACAGAACGTAAATGGTTGTGGGACCTATACAACTAGAAATATATTACTGCAAATATAGTAGTAGAGGAGAGTAAAGAGCAAATGAAATTAAAAGAAGTAGAAAGAGTGGAGTATTTTGAGCAATTGTATGGCAAACACTTATAGAAAGTAGCAGAAAATAGGTAAAATTCCATGAATAGTGAAATAATAAAATAAGTTGAAGTGTTAAAAGCTATGAAAGTGTTAAGGAATGGCAAGACTTCGTGCATAGATGTGATCACAGGGGAAATGTTTTAGTGTGGGGGCATGGGATTGCTTGATAGATTGTGTGAGTTGTACCATATGTGTGCTGGGATCTCGAATGTTCCTAATGACTTGATGAATGCTGTAGTTGTTATATTGTGCAAAGGTAAAGGCAATATGAGTGAAAGTAAGAATTTTAGGTCAATTAATTTGTTAAATATTCCATCCAAAGTTTTTGGGTGAGTTTTAATTGAGAGGATACGTGAAAAAACTGCTGACAAGATTTGGGGATTGTAATATGATTTCACAACCGGCAGAGGTTGGATGAACCAGATATTTGCTTTTCAGCAAGTATGTGAGATATGTATCTCAGTAAGGAAGAAAGTTTATAGTGCGTTCGTCATCTGGAAAATGTGTACGATCGAGTGAAGAGGAGTATGTTATGGAATGATCTTAGACACTATGGTGTGGATCCATGGTTTGTAAATGTAATTATGGTGGTATATGGGTGAATGTATCTCGAAGAGTAGTTGGATGTATTTGGACGATTGCAAAGTGTGAAGGGGTATTGAAATAGGCAAAGATAGGCGACTGTAAAAATGTCTTAATGCCAACGTTGTTTCGTGGGTGGGAGGTGTGGGATCGTCAGGATAATCTCAAAAGCAAGGTAAATGTGGTTGTAATGAGATATCTAATGCGGAAAAATTGTATGTGGAAAAATTCATAGTTATAATGTCTGTAATGAATGGGTATTGAAGGAGTTTAGTTTGAATAGGAATACGTAGCATGTCAATCAGATAGATTGGGCAGATGCAATTAAAAAAATTAATAGTTTAATAATTTATGCAAGAAACAAACTATATTTACATATTTAATTGAGTCTACTCCAAAGATGCAGTCTAATAAAATTACGTTTCTCCCTACATTCAAACACGTGGTTGGCCAAAAATATTGTCTTTTGATAAATATTGGAGTTGATATCAAAGAATAGGATTAATATTACCATAGCTATGAATAAAATAATTTAACGCATTGCTTTCCCCATTGGATGATGTTGGATAAATTTATATTACGCTTGCCATGCCGTTGACAAGAAAATATAGTAAGGTACATCTATATCCCAAATTCTTATACAAAATAATAGCGGATCCTAGATAAAATAATTAAAACAGACATATTTGAATATAATATGCTTTGGTGTTTACTCACCTCTTCAAGATGTCTATAGATTCATTTGTCCCACATGTGAAGCACAAAACTAATTCAATGTTGGCCGCCACACGTGCTATCATAACTAGATCTGTTGAAGAGAAGATAAGCGTATGGGCATCGACGCAAATACCTACTGCTTATCAACGACCCTGGTGGTAAACCAAGGCAACTTGTTCCTTTATTTTCCCCGCAAGTGGTTTTTTCTTGTTAAATTCTCTTTCTCCCCACCTTCGTCTGCATCTCTCGTTTCTATGTCCTTGTGTTTATCATCGTTCCCGCTTTCTTTCATTCGTATCAGGTTGGGAACTATATAAGGACCCACGCCCCGGTTCACATTATAGCCAGTTTACTGTATCCCTGCGTTGAAGGAAGGACTCCAACATCTTCACGTCAACCATGAAGCTTGAGGCGTCGGATTCACCGCCACCTTAGACAGGATTACGCATTTCTACGCCATCTACGAAGTCTAGGCCGTGGGATTCACAGCAGCTATAGATGGAGCCACAGACTTCGATTTATTAAGTATTGTAAAGTAATCGACGAGTCCTTATGACTTAGAATCTAATTTTTGTTATAACGATGAGCTATATCTGTTGCACCCTTTTAGTTTTCTGTGTAATGTCGTAGACGATTTTCTTTCGAATTGATAGTATGTCTAGTTGACAGTTAATCAACTTCAAGTCTTGTTGACTTGCTAATTCAAAGCTTTATATTAATTTAATAAATATTGTGCCCTTAAGAATGCGGGTTGAGTTTCTTTATTGCTTGTTATTCAAATATTGTAATTCAGTCCTGAAGACTATGTTGATATATATATATATATATATATATATATATACCTTTCTGTCTTTACATTATGAGCCTCTGGCGTAGAAAGTTATAATATCTTAGTTAGGGACTTATAAACTTCTACAAGTTCCTTTTATCTATTTTTGAGTCAAAGTTTGTCATGACTCCTTGTACGTCGTGAGCATCAGTTCAATTTATGGATGGCTACCAAGAGATTGTCGCTTTTGTTTTCCTTATTACAAGTCAGTTAATTGAAATCAGTATTTTTGGGTTGGACAAGTAGTCACGCTTCACGTGCAGTATTATTTTCGGAGCGCAACCCAGGGAACTGCACTAAAGTCATAGTGGGGTCCGCGCAAATAATACCCTTTACTTTTGCCTTTCAATCGATTCCTATTGTTTGTGTTGTTCTTAATGCACTTGCTATTAGAACTTTATGTACTATTGAATGCCCTGGCAGTACCAAAGGGGAATGTGACCAGCCATAGTACTTTTTGTTGACACCTGTTGCTTAGCCATTGACTGCTGTTATCAACAGCTTGTTATCCGAAATGTTTAATGGATACTATTTTGAAGGCCCAATCAAGCAAAACTGATTAAAAGTTACATGTATATATTGTTCTATATTTTTCTAGTCTCAATTCTCAAGCCTAAGAGTTTGGATCAAACTTCATACCTATTCCAAACGATATTATTGTAAAACATTACTTTCTTAACTATGTGTTTTTCTATTAATAAATCTATATGTTGTTTAAACTATGTTCTTTTCAATCATAATATGTGCTACCTGTAGCCCTAGGCCTGCATAGAGCACAGGAGGTACAAATATAATATATCAATGTGAAAGAAGGGTACTATGTTGATCTGGGAATATTGAGAGGGTGAATGAAGATCGAGTGACGAAATGAATATTTGAAGTAGGAGTGTGTGGATCAAAGGGACGTGGTAGGACATCTAAGATGTGGCTAAATATGGGAAAGAATGTGTTAAAAAGGAAACGATTAGAGTGTTAAGAATAAAAAGAGAATGCATGACTCGGTGTATGGATGTTGTTGAAGCGGAGAGAGTTAGTGAGGCTGGGTTACGGATGGAATTCTCTTTTAGCTACATGCACAGTATCTTGCATACTCCGTAAGGGAACGGCGTTATTAGGTGTGTATGTTTATATCATAACAGGTGTAAATAACAAAGTACAACTAGACTGAGATTTAGATGTTTTAGAACGCTTGACCAAAATTGCGGGTATCTCTTTCGTCAAACCCACAAATAAATAAACCATAAAGAATATTAGATTTACCAAAAACAAGGTTATTGTCGATTTATATTTGCTCTGAATATGGTCCTATACGCAAACTCTTCTGATTGTGTGTCGTCGCTTGAATATCATTATTTAAAAACATTTTTACCAGCTTTTAAATTAATTTGATAAGATATATCAAATGCATGAAAATTATTGAGGGGGTGGGGAGCGAGTACACTTTTATTTCTCATATTTTTCACAGCCAAGGGAGGACTCGCCTCCCCTTGCTAAGGCCTTTCTGATTCACTTTTTACTGAGAACAGATCTCACGTTCAGCCCAGCAGGAGTAAATAGCAGGTGGCGAAATCTATCGAGACACGAAACATTCTCTTACGCCCTTCTCTCCCATCTTTCCCTTTTACTTCTGAAACTGAGTCTCCCCACCTTCTCCCTCTTGGAGGTCTCTAGTTTGACACCAGCCCATGAAATATTCAACGTCACTTCTGGATTGAGTTTTTAGACTTCCCTCTTCACGAATAATTCACTGATCGAATCGGCGCACGTTCTCGTCTTTATACAAAATTTATTTATTCATAGTGTCGTTCAGGTTTTTCTTCTCCTTTAATAAACAAATATACCATTTTCTTTTTCCGTGTGTTCCTGATACATAAAACACATCTTAGCTGTACATCACATCATTATGAGATATATACCAGCACACTGAACTTCAGAAACCTTTCGTTATTTATAATATAATTTTGTATTTTAAAATAAGATTCATCCCAAAATGAAGTTGAAAGGAATTTATGGGTGGAATATTTTGGATATGGATACAATGAATTTGGTGATGTATGGGGAGTGTTTGACCTCTTAATAACACTGTATACTTGGTTTTGGGGTAAAAAAACTTGTTAAAGGGAAGCTTACAAAGATCTATTTTCAGAAATTCTAAATAGTTTGAAAATTACCAGTAGTTTTGTTTAAAATGTATACCTGGGGAGTGCTTGACAATAAAAATACTGTTTTATGGATGGAAATTCCCTTAAAGATAATCTATTTATATCTGGATGTATATAATTTTTTAATGGCTCTAATGATTAGTTAATTATGGGTATTTGTTATGTTTTTACATTATATATATATATACACATACACCTGTTTTTCTTTAAACATAATTACAGTAGTTTAATAATGACTGATTTTGGTGGATTTTTTTTCTAAAAGAGCTCTGATTTGGAGAATTATTTTACATGATCTATACTAATTATGTTTTTTTATATAATAAATTAGTTTAGGGGTAGATTACTTATAAAATGTACACATTTTTAATTTTTTGAAACTAATCTCTAATATTTTGTTCAAAACCTGTTAATAAATTACTTTATTTAATTGAAACAATTCTATATTCTTAACTATTTACTTTGATATCAGAACTGTCATATTTCACGTTAAACGTGGTTGAAAATGAAGTAATAAATAAATATTTTTAACATTAATATTAATGAAATAAATATGAAATATTAGGTTTTTAATTTAATAGAGTTATTTTAATATATTTTAACTCTATTAAATATTTTTAAATAACAAACATTGTTTTTAACAATTGGTAATTTATGGATGTTTGCAATTCGTTTCCTCTCTCAGGTAGGTGACCCCTTAAGGATTTTGCACGCATTAACAGTTTAATTGAGTTTTTAATTACTTTTGTTGTTGTTTGTAATGTTTCAAAGGTCTAATGACGCTTTTCTTAAATAAAAATCTGTTTAGATTAACCTCTGTTTAGATAATTAAATTTATTGTTATTACATTCAAGTCGTATATGTATTTTAAATCTTGCTGTTTTTAAATGATTTCAGGTTTATTGTTCTTTTGATCTTTACGTGTTAGCAGTTAGTTTGTAGTAGGCTAGTTTACGTGATTTTTAAAAGGACACAATCTAAATAGTAATGCTTCAACTGCTCTAAATACCTAAGATTTTTTCCCCTTCATTTTTGGCCTTAAGTGGCTTTCTCTGCATTCTGCTGCTCAGTTATTATTATCGGTTTTTGTGGGGGTTTTTTCTTTTCGTTTATCTATAATTTTGTAAATGTTTCATCACGTACACGTACAGTACATATTTTAAAGATATTTTTTAATAATGAAGGTGCGTTAAAAGAAGTATTTTACCTACCGTTTTAATTTTCGTCTGGGTTATCTGTATATTTACAATAAAGGGTAGTTCCTTGGAAGAAATAATTTATATGGGTGAACCCGCATTTCCATGGAGAAAATGTGGATAGCTTTGGAAAAATCTACCCTAGTGCGCTCGTCCATGATTTGAGCCCAGACATCTTCAAACCAAACAATACAAACAGGTCTTACACTTTTATTAGCGTGCCCAACGGTGTGGTTAGAGATGGGAAAGTTAGTTTCTTTTAATAAATCTTATCCCATTCACGTAGAGAGAGGATGAAAAAGCTAAAGAGATATATTACACGGGAAAAATTACACCTAATACGTATCTTGCTGAGGTGAAACCTAAACCTCTTCATTACAGCAAATTTTATAGATCCCAAGATTGATGCCTTAAACCTCGTGACTCCAAGTATGTTATGGTTTGGTATGGTATGGTATGGTATGGTATGGTATGGTATGGTATGGTATGGTATGGTATAATTCCCTTCACTTATTACCTCCTTAAAACCAACTCTTTAAAAGTAGTGAGCAGACATCTTATTTACTGTTGTAAATAAATGTATAGCAACTTTAAACAAATTGAAGCGTTATGAATTATTTATGTTATTATTTAAGTTGGTAGAACTGGGGATTCCAAGAAAGGTTGAGAATGTACCTCACATAACCATTTGACCTCAATCGGGAAAATCTTGATTCAAAATTAACTTTTATATGAAATAAATCAACCATATGTATCGATTTTCCTATTAGTTTCTTAGTATTATATCTATTTTTCCGATGGATATCGATGAAATTTTGATTATTATTCTGTTCTTGTCTCTCCTAGGATTGCACATGGCCCTACTCTCGTGATGAGGGCTAGGGCTACCCCCATTCTGCCCTTAACGAGAGTAGCTGCCCTTCACTACAATCTCACATTACGCAGCTCAGGGCTGACCCAAATCAAGGATATAAAAAGAGGTAGCCTTTCTCATCTCGGTAATAATAGACCTGGGCTTTACGTTTTGACGTCATCGTCATGAAAAAACAAAAATAGTTCACCCAAGATGGCTAAAAGCATAAAGACCAGACCAAAGGGATGAATGGAGGTATGCCATCCAATTTGTGAAACTTGGTCTCTTAGCTTACATGACGAGAATAAATGTATGGTGTTCAAAAACAAAGTACTTAGGAAAATATTTGGTCCGATATTGGATGAAGATAATAGTTTGTAATGGGCTGCATAGTGATGAGTTACATACCCTGTTCCGAGTGTACTCTTCATCAGACTTTGTTAGGGTAAACTCATTTAGCAGATTACGTTGGGTGAGGTATGCAGCGGGAATGGAAGAATCTAGAACCGTGCTCAAGGTATTTATTGGCAAACCTAATGGTAATAGACTATTGTTAAGACCTAGATGCAGATGAGAGGTTAACATTAGATTATACCTGAAAGATATAGGGTATAATGAGGTGGACTGGAAATAACTAGCTCAAGATAGAGATAGGTAGTGTACCTTTATAGGTGCAGCAGTGAAAATTAGAGCTCCTAGTGCCATAGGGTTTTGGGTTTTGAAGACTACTACGTCCAAAATCTGGAGATGTGAACTATAGTACTGTAAAAAGTTGTATCAATATTTATCAAAATAGTTCCTTATCCTGCCAAAGATTTCTTTACCACTTAGCTTTAAAGGGAATGTTTAAAAATAGATGGACCTTGACACTCAAAAACACAAATTTAACTTGTAACCAAAATGGCTCACAGGGCTTTATTAAAAATTATGTTCACAATTTATACAAGTAAGCTCAAAGTGTCTCAAAGTGTTAATTCAAAATTTTAGAAAAAACTGTAATGAAGTCAATGTTGTCTTGCGAGCCGCACAGAATAGCTTTGGGAGCCGCAGTTTATTTACCTCTATCATAGAAGTGTTTCTTAAATTTCGATGTACCTTAAGAATAAACGTCGAGTGTAGATAAAATGGCTAAGTGTGCAACTAGCCAACATAGCGGAATGAACAAGTTGACAAATTGATAACATGGTATTGTATGAGATAAGTGATATTAATGATGTCCCAAACAAAATGCCATTTAATTCAGGGTTATATTTAGAATCAGCACAGTCTGCTTGCTACGTATTTGTCTATAATGTGTACACTTCATGTTTTATCAAAATGATAACGTCCAAACTTAAGATAAGTTATTGATGAGATGGATACATATCTCTTCACTATTCCCAAGGTTGAATTATACGACATTCCGTGGGATAAGTCACTATTGCCTTAAACTTGATGCCATAGTGTGTGGACAGACTACCAATTCACTAATTCATGATTCCATTTCCATCCCCTTGGCTAAAGTGACAACATTCCAATTCCATGTGTGGCGTCTGTATTATCTTGCGCTTCATGCCATACTGTGTGGACAGACAACATAATTCAATAAATATCGATTAATACTTATCTAATTGCTCAATGTAGACGTTCTCATTTACACTACTATTAACTAAATTTAACGTGTTCAACCATTGTTCAAATTCTTCCGGTGGATTACGAAATTGGTTCTCTTAGGGAATGAAAAGAGGGTGGAAAGTTTTCAAAACTCACTGATATAACTTTTTACACTTGTGTACTATAATTACGCTAGTGGTTTTAGAGATTAGGAAGGTTAAATATAAAGGAAGTGTACCTGCATTTTTGTGGAGGGATAGTAGATAAGCATTTTGGAAAAAAACACCCTTAGTACACCTGACTGAGTTTCGAACCTAGATTTCCCCGTTATCGCAGTCTAGTCTAATGAGAGAGTCCACTGCAGAGCAGGACTGCCCCAAATAACCAGAATAATATTAAATTGGGATATTTAAAAGTTGGGGAAATGGAGTGGGCTTTAGTTTTTTTTTACTTTTTAAATTGTTAGAAAATTAAAATTTGGCAGACAGGTAGAGAGAGAATATTCCAGATAAACCTTTAAATCTTTAAAATGGAAATTCCCAAGAGTAAATGGGAGAAAATGGTTTGGAGGATTCAAAATTCCAATAACTAATAGTAAAAATAGCTACTTCTCAATGTGGTAGAAAAGGGAAGATTGGCAGGCAAGTAAAAATACTACAGCTATTTACATGGAAAGGGATTGGGAATTTACAATTTCCAAAACTAATAAAACAACTAATTTCCGTGTGGTATCAAACTTAAAATTGACAGGCAGGTATAAATAACACATAGGAAAAATTTTAAATTTGTCGGGAATATAGAAAGATTACTCAAATAACAAAATATATTTTAAATATATACTATTTTTAAAAGAGGGCTGGTTAAATCGGGGTTTTCATAATTCCCAAAACTAAAATAATAAATTACATTTCGTTGAGGTAGAAAATTAAAATATGTCAGGCTAATATAAGAACAACCCCAAACAACCATTAAGTTCTGATTGTTAAATTTCAAAATAAAGAAGCCATATAGGGAAGAGGCTTGGTTTCCCTCAAGATTTTTTAAAACTAATTTAAACTACATTTTTTATTGTAATATAAAATAGAAGTTCAACATGTAAACTAATAGTTTATGCCGGAGTGTAGAATGATGTCCGAATATATCAAATTTTCAAATTTATGCCTGGGAAATATAAGAACTCGAATTTAATACAACTAATATTTAAACATTATTTTTTTATCTGTGGTGTTTTAGCATTTTAAAACTTATTATCCTTTTATTTTATATTTAATTTGCTTTTTGCCTTCTATACCATTTTATCCCTTTTAACTTATTATTATTTTATCCTTTTTGCCCTTATTACTTACCCGCTTTAAAAAATTACATAAGATTTAATTTTTGTAATATTTACTTTTTATGTTATTCTTACTCTAAAATATTTATACAAGGAAAACCGGATGCCTTCACATAAAACGTGTGGGAGGGAAAAAGTATTAAGTGTTAATATATTTTTAATATGGAGAAAAAGTGTAAATAAAGAGGATGAAAAGTGTACAAAGGATTAAAGGGTTAAAATGTGAAAGGAGGGTTGGCTATAAATACAAAAGGGAAAAATGACAAAATGATAAAAGGGATAAAAATTGTGAAATTTTCAAAAACAACAAAAGGGATTAAAAAAGGCAAACCGTATCTAAAGGAAAAAAGAATCAAAACATCAAAAATGATTAACAATTTAAAAGAAGTAAAAGGCTTATGACAAAAAGGCTAAGAGGTCAAAAAGAGTTTAAAAGTCAGAAAGGGCAAATCGTGCGTAAAGGATAAAGGGGCTAAAGGCTGTGTCTTAAATGTGGTAAGAAATGTAATATATTGATACTTAATTTTATACCCTTTTTGTCCATTTATCACTTTCTACACTAAAAATAACCCATTTATTCTACTGTTCATTTGCTATTTTTACTCTTTTAATTCTTTTTATTGCTTTCTTTAACCTTTTTAATAATCCTTTTTGAAAAATCAAATTGATTTAATATTATTTTTATCATTGTTTGCCTAAGCTATTTAACCCGGTAAAAGCAGGGTACTTCATGATAGTCTATAATAAAATAAAGAAGAATATACTAAATAAATGTTTATTTAGAAAAGTGTCCCCGAAAAATAAACTACTATATAGGGCCTAAAGAAAAACAAATAGTTCAATTTAATGAAAATGCTGGGAATAGAGTTTAATAAAAACATATTTAATTTAATGAATATTTTATAATAACAAAGACTGGAATGATAAATATCAACATACCCTTATACAATATAGTATTGGTCTGATGAGTTTTGTCAGTTTTTGAAATAATTTTCAATTTAATTTTTAATCAAATAAAATGGGAAAAATGAATCCTTGTTTGTTGAAGCATGCCCTTTATGTAGTTATAAAAAAACCTTTCTACTTTATTGAATAATAAACTTTTTTTCTGAAATATTGTTTGGGATTTTATTTAATGTACTATTATCATTTTGTTTGGTACTTTCCTTAATTTAACATTTTCACCATCATATTATATATATATATATATATATATATATATGTGTATTAGGTTTTTATTACTAGATTTATTTTCACAGTATCTTAGTACCCATCCTGGCTACACAAATATTATTAGATAAAAGAGGTAGGGATGAGGCAAGTAGAATTTAGAGTAAAATTGCCCGCCTTTACGTAGAGAGAATAGGAAAAATTTAGGAAAAACTACCCACTAACACATATCCTGGATAACGAATATGAGCCCCACCCAGCCTTCCCATCACTGGAATAACAGAACAAGTAAACCAGACCTTTAGTATACGTGCTCAGCAATGCTGTTAAAAAATAATAATAGCTTCAATAAGTAGGATAGTGATAATAATATTAGAGAAGATTATTAGATAACTTTTATTTTAGAACAAATTGTATTAATTAAGACTTGGTCTTCCAACCAAATAAATAAGCGCTCAAATTAATGTAAAACACCCTTTAATGGATTGTAAGTTAAGGACAGTATTTTTTCAGTTTTTATGGCAACAATATTTTTGGGCAGAATAAAGCAAACATTTCTCCATCTGAAACATAGCTTGGTTTTTTTCACATGGTTAACTCGAATGTTCTTGAATATCTGTCAAGGCTACCCTGGAATTTGATAACAGCTTTTGAGCTTCATTTAAAAAGTTTGTCATATAATGACGCTATGTCATGACAGATATTCAACAATAATTGTTGACGTCACCATATGAGAAAAATTAAAATCTAAGTTTCTACAAGAGCAATATTAATAGATTTTTTGTGTGTCAAAAACAGTTGTTTGATATAAAAACTGAAAAAACTTTCATGTTATCTTTACTCGCATCTCCTTCCACATAACTTTTAGTTTTCAGAGGTTTTTAGAATTGGTCTTATAACAATAAATAAAATTGGGGGGAAAACAGCAAAGCATATCATTTCACAGAGTGTATCAACATTTGGGACAAAATTGTCAAAAACCAGTGTTATAAAACCGAAAAGATATATTATTTATCATTTAAAACACTCCTCAGATATCTTTTTGAACAATACCGTTAAAGTTTTTTCTAAAAAATTTCAAATTAAAAAAAACTATACATTATCAATTACACTTTAATAACTGTTTCCCCCCAAAACGAGCACATAATGTTATTTGTTAGATGTCCTCTTCTAACATTAAACTTGAAGATATTTTTTGAAATTTAAAACTGTTTCATGTAAATTCCCCTTTATTTTAAAGAGGAACAGAGTTGTAAAACTCACTTTTTGAGGCAGGGCCATATAAAATGTAAAATGGTATTGGAGTGTCGAAATATAAATGTTCACGTTTGCAATACTTTATTTATATGATAAAATAACGTGTAAACTTAATTTATTAATCCCGTTATAAATCCCTTAAATTGCTGATGGCTTTGATAGAATGTATATTATAAGTAAAATGAATATGTTCCTTGGGGGTATTACTATAATTGTTTTAACTATCTATATAAATGTATCTTCAATAAAGAGTGTTGTAGATTATTTATCATGTATCCTCTATCTTATCAGTTCAACTTTGTCTCGCCGAGAACGATAGGATGTTAATGAACAATATGCGATTTGGATTAAAAGTGTCAAGTTATTAGAGAGCGACATTAATATCGAGTTTGTATTGAACGAATTAATTAAAAGAGATGACAATCCCTTGTATCAACACTGCGATCAATCACTTTGAAGGATAGTGCTATTCTTTTACGGTATGAATAAGAAAATTTTCTTACAAGCTTTGTTAGGTGATAAATAAGTACATCCATTTATAAACACTGTGCTTTTATCAATAGTTTAGCTTGGTTTGATTTATTTGGATTTCGTAATTTATATATCTACCATGTTTATAACTATTTTTAGCCACTTTAGAAACGCAAAATTTTTAACAATATTTTTTAACTCATAAAGTCTTTAACATTAAATTTATCCGTGGGGTAAAAACCTTCAGCCCCTGAGTCAGTGCGATCTAGCGGAGTCGATCTTCACCAAGCTTGCCATCCTTGATATTATAGTTTTATTAAAACGTAATTATCGCTAAGGAGGCCACCTACCGGAGTGCAGAGACTCGTTGTCCATGAATCTCGTATTATCTAGAGGTGATTCTATATCTAAAATATAAAAATTTTGTTCATGCCAACATAGAAGTAAAATATATCAACATATCCGTATATAATTATAAACCTTTCATTTTAAATTTCATAAGATTAAAAATTGGTATGAAAAAATAAAATCAGCTCATAGCTATTGGTGCCTATGCTTATAATCCTAACGGGTAGTGAGACGCGGTGCTAACGATAACATTGTTGTCTAAGCGAAATGTCGCACTTTTGAGACTCTCTATGCACTATACTACCCTTGATGCACATTACACAATACTACTCTTGACACTCTTGCCCCTACTCACTATACAACCCACGCTGCACCTGCCTCCACACACTACACTACTCACGACACTCTTGCCCCTACTCAATATACAACCCACGCTGCACCTGCCTCTAAACACTACACTACTCACGACGCGACTGCCCCTGTGCATTATACTACCCACTATGCACCTCTATTACAACACGTCATTCGAGCCGAACGAGGGAACGCCCCTGGGAGAACGGTCTACTCTAGTGAACAACCTCTGAAGGAACAACAGAAATCAGGTCTTCTCAAGGATTGATTTATTTCCCTCGGTCTTCAAGTAACTGTTATCAGACCTCCTCAACTAAGGTTGTTAGCTCTAAAGGTAGTGCGTCTGGGCAACAAAAAGCTGGCAGCATCGACAACCCATTATTTAGAAATTTATCCTTTTTGATTAGATATATATAAGACTCTATTAGGCCTTTAAGTAACTAGATCTCAGGCTGCAAATTACTTTAGGTCACATCTTTTGCCATTTTTGTTTGCCTTGCTGAGCTATATTTAGACATTTCGATTTAACAATAAACCACCCTTTAAGGATCTAATGTTTTAATTGTTTACGACTACCGTTAAAACACAGTATGTAATTAAAACTCTAAACGCTTTCCTCCGCGTAGGGAAATTAAACCTAATTAGCCTCGTAAATGTATAGCGCGGAGGATAGGAATGATTTAGAAATATAGGTGGAAGAATATAGAGAGAAAACTAACAAAATACATTTCTTATCTTTTTACGTAGCCGGAAAAATATGTAGTTTATAATTCGTACGTTAAGGGCGATTGATTACTAACTATACAAGGGGAACAGGATATGTAATATTTACTATAATAAGCTTGCACTGATCTCCAACTGAACAAATGGAGGATGAAAATATCAGATTATGAAAGATTTGCAATGGCAAATTTTAATTTTGGCCAAATATAAAATATAAAATATTGTACCAAAATGTTTGTGATTCATCTTTAGGCCATAATTCCCCCCCCCCCCCCAAAAAAACCACCATATGGCACCAGATTTTTAACAACAGGTTTCAA